>JAQZBX010028719.1:0-16269 GCA_029593785.1 Cabassous unicinctus
CTCTCTCTCTCTCTCTCTCTCTCTCTCTCTCTCTCTCTCTCTCTCAGATTTGAAGTCCATTAATTACTGATTTCAGTTTTCTCAGGTTGTGTCTTAGGTTTGACAGTAATTCTAAAGTGGGAATTAGGCAGATTTGCAGTCTTCCCTTCTTTCTGCTTTTGACTCTCTGTTGTCTTTTATTAGTCTTTGATTCTCTGTTGTGAGTTTTGACTTGGTTCTTTTCTAAGACAGAATAATTCCTGTCAGGTTCTGGGAACTACCCTCCCACCCGATGGAGAACAGTTTTGGGGAGGGGATGCGAGCCCTGTGTTGAACTGTGCACTAGGTACAAATCTGCAGTGCCTTCTATTAAAATGTAAAATGATCCGTTGAGTCATCCTCCCTCTGGTTTGACTCAGATGCTTTATGGCACACTTTGCATGTCATTTCTCTGTAATGATTTCCCCATGGAGAAGGGTGTCTGATAGAATCCAGGCAAGCTGGAGATTGCTCTGAGTCAAATGGATCTTTTATTCTTTTAGCATTAACCCTTATCTCTCAGTTTCCCATCCTCTCATTTTCCCTAAAGGAGCATTAATGAAGTAAATAGGCTCTACCACCCTCATTTAGCTTCCTAATCACTGCTCACAATTTCTTCTCACATTAGCAACGTGAAGCTCTAGGGTAATATTTCTCTGGCTAGAAGGGGAGGGAGGGAACCCTGGGAGAGAATATTTCACACAGATGCCCTGATAAAGAAAAACGTAGAAAATGAATGACTTCTCTCTGTCCTCTAACTCCTAATATGCAAGAAGCAAACAGTAATAGGAAGCAGAGATTGAGGTATGAGAAATGAATATAAATGGAGAACATAGGTACAAAGAAGTAACACCAGAGACAAGCTGGAAATGACAAGATGAAAAAAGGAAATTTGCCAAGGGTAGAAGAGGCCAACTTTATTCCAGCTTTGGCTGTATCTTTAGCTGGGGTGATTACCACAAAAGAACCAAAAGCCAGCATCAAAATATAGCAAAGAATAGCAGGGTAGATGATCGAATAGCTGCATATCCAACTCTGCCAATGCCCAATTCCATACTTCCTCCCTGCCCACACCCACATGCCGCCATCACCCAGCTCCCACTAACAATAGATCATGGGTCCCAGATAACAGGGCTAGGAGTGTCTTTCACCCGTTGGTTTCAGGGCATTTAATTCTTCAAGCTGCTCTTTGAGATGTTACCTCATCCCCCATGTTATTGTCACATCCAAGCTGTAGCCTTCTCCTTGGCCCCTAAGCAGTGTTTCACTTGACATGGCTGGGTGGACATGTGGACAGTGAGAGGAGACGAAGGCCACTATTGGTTCCATAACCATTCATCTATGGCTTCTGAGAACCGTCCTGCATAGCACAGCACTGTTTTGGGGTTGGGAAGGGAGCAAAGTGTTGAAAGTGTTGTTCAGTACAGATGGGCTGTGAGCCCCGTTTCTGTGTGAAAAAGAGCTGAGCCATTCTTCCTTTGGATTGACTCCGTTTATAAGGGGGGAAAGTTCAAATTGTTATTGGGAATTCTTATCTTCCTCATCTCTACAAAAAGTTATGTGATGGCATTTTCCCCATCCAGCCAAGCACTTCTAGCTTCTGAAACGCTCTTCCCAAGAACTGCAGTTAGTGAAGCACATATTTTGAGACGTTCCTAAAGCTCCTATACTTTCATAGAACCATGGAAATTAGAACTGGAAATACCTTGGAGGTCACCTAGTCCACTTCCTCATTTTATAGATAAGGAAATGGAGGCACATTAAAGTTATTCGGAGTTGACAAGATAGAAGATGAAACACGGGAGCTCTGAAATGAATTTTGCCGAGAAGCAAAACCATAAGCTCAGATTTCTCACCACCTCCCAAAAGGCCTCGTCCTTATATTCTGCCCATGTTTGTAGATTCTTATTTAAACGTATAACTTGGATTAGGTGAATAGGATTGCCTTTAAGTACCCTTCTGGCCTTAAACTGTAGGCTGTAAAGTGTGGGTGTGTGTTTTCATTTGAAATCCAAAGTCCACCACAGGACTTCCGTGATTCAGTCAGGGAACCTGAGGCAGGCTCTGAGTAAATACCTGAATTGTTAACTCCTTCCTGAGGCAAAGATATCTCGAGTTTTGGGAGCAGCTGAGTTTTTAATTGTAAAATATAACAGTTACAGGAAAGTGCATAAAACATAAATGCATGATTTAGCATTATAAAGTGAGCACACATGTATCCATCACCCAGATCAAGAACTAAAACAATGTGATAGCACCCCTGAAACCCTCCAGGACAGTTTTCCAATCATAATTCCCTTCCCCCAGATGGAACCTCTATTCTGAGCCTTATCTTTATAGTTTTACCACCTATATGTGTATCCCTAGATATATAAGTTTTGCCCATTTTTGAACTTGATATAAATGGAACCAGAGTGTATGTTATTTTTTGGGTCTTGCTTCTGAGGCTTAGTATTCAACATCATGTTTGTGACATTCGTTCATGCCTTTGCATGTGGCTCAAATTTGCTTTATGCCGTTCCATCGTAGGAATATGACTTTCCGTCAGCGTATTTATTCATTCTGCCACTGACAGACAGTATGTTGTTTCCAGTTGGGAGTTATTCTAAACAGTGCTGCTGTGAACACCTTGTACAGAGTTCGCGTACAGTACAGACATGCAGGAATTTCTCTAGAGTGTAACCTAGAAATCGAATTATTGGGTCATAATCTGTGTCCATGTTCAGCTTTACTAGATAATGCCAAACTGTTTTCCAAAGAGATTGAAGCAACTATCAGTATATGAGAGTTCCTATTGCTCTACATTCTCACAGCTTTCTTATTTTTTCCAGTTTGGTAAATATTCAATACATCTCTAATTCTTTGTTGCCTTTAGAGCAATATGTTCAGTCTGCCTACAACATTCTAATATTTCTTCCAGCTCATCCTCCATATCAGACCCTGCCTCTCTACAGAGTTTACATTTAAATATAAGAAAAGTACCAGTGGTTGTCAGTGCTTTTATTACTGGATATTTTGGAAGTTTGGGTTATTTTCTAAATTTTTATATATTCAAAAGAATAAGTAAAATAACATCAACAACAAAAATTAGCAAAAAAAATAGGGCTTGTTGTGATTGCCATTAATTGTGTGTATGTGTGTGTGTGTGTGTGTGTGTGTTGTTTCAGCTGTGCAAACCATTGTCGCAAGGTTTGTCAGTAAATTGAACTTCCTCACGAATGGTCAAGGAAAATGGAAGTTTTTATTGAAGTACAAGAACCATTCAAAGCTATTAAGGATTTGATGATACAATTGCAAGTGCTTCCTCCTAACAACAGCCTTAAATTTCAGTTCCCTTGGCACTAGTACGCACGCAGATGGAGTGTTTGAGTAAATAAAGAACACAGAGCATTTTAGCTGCACTGTGCCAGGCCCTTACTTTAGCTATCTAAGGCATTAGAGATGTTAAGTGACAGGCATTGCAGTTTTCCATTAGAAAATACTAAAATTGGATTGCTTTCCACTTTAAGTAAGAAGTTTGAGTCTTAATGCAGTTAAAAAGTGTTTCTAATACAAAAGTAATAACTTTGTAATTTTAATAGCACTTTGCACTCCAGAATTTCTGTAGTCTTGATGTCTTTCTTTTATAAAAACTAACCTTTACAGTTTTATAGTAAATGTCTTTAAAAAAAGAAAAAGACTTGGTTGATAAGAGCAGAAATTTACTCAGCAATTACTAAATAATTCAGTGTTCGAGTCACAGAAGTATTTACTTAATGCACTGTTTCTGGGGTAAATGTGGTTGGAATTTCAAGTGAAATGGTTTATAATTTGGTCTTGTTCATTACCTGCAAAGCATATTCATTTCTTTTCATCTGAAACACTCTAGACATGACAGGTTGTCTGAAAAACTTAACATTCTACTTTTTTGTGAATTGCAACTTTTCAGATTTCCCACTGTGGACTTTTTTTAAAGTTTTTTGACTTATACTATTATCTTCAGAATTAAATGTTAAACATTTTAATTTTTGAGTATGACCCAATAATGAATAAAGGAGTTAATGGGTAAGTTAATGAGTGAGTCTGCATTCATTAATACTATACCTTTGAGCAATAGAGTTGTGGTCTGTGTAGCTTTTAGAGGAGATGAACATACAATAAAATAATAGTAATTAACTTTTACTGCTGAACCATATGATAAGATGATTGGGGTATATGTGTGTGTGTTCAGATGCAGCTGGGTTTTTTGGCCTGCAAAAAGGAGAATGAGATCCAGCCAAAATCCAAATCAGAACCATTGGAAAGCTTCCTTACAATGTGATTTCAGCTAATGTCTACATACTTTAACACATTGTCTAATGCTTAGAGTAAAGACTGGCTGTCAGGCTCCTACATGCTATTCTGGGCTCTGTTACTTACTACAAAGTATTTCATTCTTAGATCCCATGGGTCTTGCTACAGATTTCAGGATTTATTGCATTAGGAAAAAATATATATTGTTTAATTAATATTGGTAAGACAAGTGAAAGAAGAAAGCTTAATGGGACATTTTTTAATCTCAGCATGCAGTGATATGAGAAGCAGAATTCAGTTTTGGCATATTGATCAGTCAGAAGCAGACAAATTGGAGGGAGTTCATAGAAAAGCACCCACAATAACTGGAGGATGGGAAGGACTGACTGATTTTTAGAGGAAGAAGCAGTATGTTCCATTGTGCTTGAAGAAGGGCCAACAGGAAGGGATGCATTAAGACTCAATAGAAATGCAGATGCCAAGAGAAAGCAAGTGGTTGGTGTTGGCATGGTATAATGAAGGGTTATCCAGGAATAATGTAATGAAATCAAGAAAATCCTCAGATGGGTTAAAGTCTAGGAACAGCTTCATGAGAATGATGGATTTCAGATTATATCATTTGAACAGATCTAATACTTTTTTAGATGTTTTTTAAACTGTCTGGAAGGTTTAGTCTAAAATGCAGAAGTCCATGTTTATGTGATCACCATAACCTGCTTCATCAACTCACAGTACACATGGTACCACATCTTTATTTACTCCAACCTGCCCTATTAACAAGACAGGGAATTTCTCCATAAGGCCTCTCAGCTGTCTTAGAGCTGGGAGAGAGACCATCTTGCTTGTGAACTGGAATCTGTTGGTCCACCCACTGCCTTTGCTTAACTGCTGTTGATGACTGCTCCTGCCTGGTGGGACACACCCATGTCTGTTACTGCTGTGAATCCATTAGTCCCTTTCTGGCCTCATTGGAACCCCAGGTGTGACATATGCTAATTCATACTCCGTTGCTTAGCCATGTTTCCCAGGACGACTTCTGAGCTAAGATGGCCTGGACTGGAGGAGCTAATAGCGTCAGCCCCACATAATGTGCCAAAATGTCCCGCCAGGCTGAGATTCCTCACTTCCTAAAAGTAATTTTATTTCAAGAAACTTGTCCCCTCCTATTTACTCAAGGACACCCTGGTCCATCTAAACAGATCTGCCTAACCTGGTACCCATGGGGATCAGGGGTTGGGATTCTAGACCCTTCTCTCCCAGAAGGCTTTGGTTTCCTTATGTATATTATCTACCTCGTTCCCTGTGACCAGCTCCGCAGGGGCAGTTTTGCTAAGCTTTACAACATTAACAGCAAAAGTGGGCACATAGATAGCATTTAGAAGGTTAAAAAAAGAGTTTCTCTCAATTAAAATCAGAGTATCCCACTCCCTCTGAGGAAGTAGATATATTCTTTTATAGACTCATAGAATTATAGATCTGTAAAAACTTTGCTTGCCTTCTAGTCCAAACTTTTCGTTTTATAAAAATGGAAGCAGGTCCACAGAAAGTTAGGTGACTTATCCAGACCCACAAAGCTGGTCAGTGCCAGAGCTGGTCCAAAAGCCAGCTATACCTTCGAGCAAGAGAGTTGTGGTCTGTGTAGCTTTTAGAGAAGATGAACATACAATGAAAGACCCCTAGTCCATTCCTCTTTCCGTAACACCTCAATTTCGTTTCTCTTTTATTTTTCTTTCATTTCATGTTTCACTAAAGAACTTATGGCTTTGTATCCTTCATAGCAAGTTTCTTTTCTTGGTGCAGCTACATTAATATGTGTTGCCCATAAATGGGATGGAAAAATGAGATATCCCTTATAAATCTCCTGCTTCTTATGAATTAAGCACACCGCCTAGGTCCTAGAACATTAACTGTTTCCACAGAGTGCGTATATGCAATCTGAAAGCTGTTATGATAACAACTCAATAAATTTCTGCAGATTAAGAAAACTGAATATGATAGGGAAAAAAGGAGTCATTTGAGAACTTAGAATGGAGAAAAATAAACCAGATTTGAAGCCTTGGATGAGATATAAGAAATCCTGAACACAGTCCAAGGAAACAAAGGCTTAATAAAGAGACAATAGAAAATATTTGTCTTCTTACTAGAAAATGAAGGATTTAGCAGCAATTTCCTAGGCACAGACAGAAGCCATATAAACTAGATTTTACCCCATGACTATGGTCATTATAACTGAATTATGTCATTTAGAACACTATTCTGATTACATAAAAAATGATTCCAGATAATAAAACTCACGGATAATTTATCTTTTATTAGAGTACCAAAGGGTTAATAATTAACAATAATTCTTTGCAGTAACATTCTTGTAATTAGGTATCACAAACCATCATTAATAGCAGAGCAAAGTTTATACTATATGTTTATCAATGTGCTTAATTATTGCTTATAAATTGCTTGGAGTAACAGTTCTGTAATGCATAAATCCAGATTATCTGCTTCCATCCAAAATGGAGTAACAGATACTAGATTTATCCCCTGCCTGAAACAACTATAAAACAGATAAAATATATGAAACAATGGTTTTGAAGACATTGGATGCCAGACAACAAACAACAGTGATCTTTGTGAGAAGGAAAACAAAGAAGGTGAGTCCAGTTTGCCATCTTAAGAGGGTTTCCTGGCCATGTCACAGGAAGAGGGAACCAAGGTAAGAGCCTGGATGACTCCTGACTTGAGAAGATGGAGTATGAGTCTGGGGAGACTTCATTGGCTAGCGTGCAGAGAGAAAGGAGGCAGAGAAACTGCACAGAAATACTATTCAAGAGATCTGCAGTGTTGCCCTTGAATTTTCAGCAGAGTACTGATCACCACATGCATGTGACTGAAATGACCCAAAGTTGAGGAGAGGAAAAAAACTAAAAGTGATAGTACTCAAAACACACAGATGGCCAAACAGTGCCTATACTACAAGCCAGACTAAAAAAGCTCATAATTCAAGGGGCATTTGGGTGAAGTACTCCAAAGGGTCTTGAATCGTTTGTGGAGAATAATTATCCCTAAACTATATGCTGCTGTTTCCACCTAACAAATCTCAAAAATGAGACCTGAAAGGATCAACTTGTTTCCAAGTAACCCAACTGCATCCTAGAATAAAGCTCAAAAATATTTTTAAGAATACAAAAATAATCAACATCCCACAAAGTAAAATACACAAGGTCTGGCATCCAATCAAAAAAATACCAGGCAGGAAGCAGGTATAGCTCAGTGGTTGAGTGCCTGCTTCCCATGTGCGAGGTTCCAGGTTCAATCCCTAGTACCTCCTTAAAAAAAAAAAAAAAAAACAGGCATGCAAAAAGAGCAGGAAAATATGATTCACAATGAGAATTATCAATCAGTTGATACTGAACCAGAACTGACATAGATGTTAATTTTAACAGACAATAACATTGAAATAGTTATTGTAACCATATTCCAAATGTTCAAGATTTTAGAGGAAGATTGAACATGTTAAGTAGAGAAATACAAGATATGAAAAACACCCAAATCAAAACTTTTAGAGATTAAACAATGTCTGAGATGAAATTTACACTGAATGGGTTAGCCATTTCAGAAGAAAATATTAGTGGATATGATGGCATAACAATAGAAACTGCAAAATGAAACAGAAAAAATAAAAAAATAAAAAATAACAGAGCGTTAGTGAGCTGTGGGACAACTTCTGGTGGTCTAATATACCTGTAATTGGACTGTCCAAAGAGAATAAGTGAGGATGCAGGAAAAGTAGTTGGAAAAATGATAACTATAATATTTTCAAATTTGATGAAAACTCTAAACCTACAGATCCAAGATGCTCAACAAACCCCAAGCACAAGAAACATGAAGAAAACTGCACCAAGACATATCATAATCAAATTGCTCAAACTGAGTGATAAAGAGAACATCTTAAAAGCAGCCAGAGAAGAAAGGCATTACATACAAAGGAACAGTTAGAGAAGACAGCATATATCTCTTTGGAATCAATGCAAATGAGAAAACAATGGAACATCTTTCAAAGTACTGAAAGGAAAAAAAAAAAAAAAAAAACTTTCAATTTAGAAATTTAGAATCTATCCCCAGCAAAAATAACTTTCAAAAAGGAAGTCAAAATACAAATTTTTTTTTCAGAGAAACAAAAACTGAAAGAATTCATCACCATCGTACCCACATTGTAGGTAATGCTAAAGGAAGTCCTTCAGACAAAAGGAAAATAATACCAGGTGGAAATATGTAACTACACAAAGTATGAAGAGCAGTAGAAATGGTAATTAAGTGGATAAATATACATATAAGCCTTTTGGTCTATTTAAATCTCTTTCAAAGTTAATTACCTGATTATACAAAAATAGTACAATGCAATATGGAGTTTATAACACTTGTAGAAAAAAAACACATGACAGCAATAACACATAGGCTGGGAAGGGAGAAATTAAAGCAAACCATTATAAAGTTCTTATACTACAAATGAAGTGGTATAATATCATTTGAAAGTAGATTGATAACTTAAAGAAGTATAAACCTTAAAGCAGCCACTAAAATAAGAAAACAGAGTCATGCCTAATAGGCCAACAAAAGAGATAAAATTGAATAAAAACACCTATTTGGTTAACACAAAAGAAGTCAGAAAGAGGGAAAAGGGAACAAAGAACACATGAAACAATAGAAAACAAATAAAAAGATCGTAAATTTAAGCTCAGCCAAATCAATAATTATATTAAATGTAGATGATCTAAGTACCAAAATTAAAATCAGAGACTGTCAGATTGGATAAAAAATCAAGACCCAAATATACACTGCGTACAAAAAAAAATGCACTTTAAAATTAAAGGTACAAAAAGAAGATTTTTTTAAAAAGATAAAAGAAAAAAAAATTAAAGGTACAAATAGGTTAGTACTGAAAGGATAGAAAAGGTATACTGTGCTAACACTAATAAAACAAAAAACTGGAGTGGCTATATTAACATCAGACAAAGTAGATTTCAGAAGGAAGAATATTTCCAGGGATAGAAAAGTTATTTCATAATGAAAGAAGAGTGAATATTTCAAGGAAAAAAAAATAACAATCCTAAACAAGTACTTAACAAGCAAAAGGTTTCAAAATGTATGAAGCAAAAACAGATAGAACTATAATAATGATGATTCTAAAATTATAATCAGAAATTTCAGTGCCCTCTTCTCAATACTTGTAGAATATGTAGGCAGAAAAATCAGAAAAGGTGTAGAAGACTTGAACAACACTGAGACAACTTGATCTAACTGACATTTATAGAACACTCTAGCCAAAAACAGAATACAGATTCTTTTCAAGTACATGTAGAATATTTATCAAGATAGACCATATTCTGGGACATAAAACAAGTCCCCATAAATTTAAAAGGATTCAAGTCATACAAAGTTTGTTCTCTTACTACAGTGGAATTCAGTCAGAACAGAATAGCAGAAAGCTATTTGGAAAATTCCCAAATATTTAGAAACTAACAGATTTCTAAATAACTTGTGGCTCAAAGAAGGAAACAGAAGAGAAATTAGATCATATTTTGAATAGAATAAAAATTAAAGCGCAGCATTTTACAATTGTGGGATGCTAATAAAGTAGTTCTTAGCATGAAATTCATAGCACTAAAACCTATATTAGAATAGAAGAAAGGTCTCAAATCAGATATCCCAACTTCCCCCTTAGGAAACTTGAAAAAAAAAGAGCAAATTAAATACTAAGTAGCAGAAAAAAAAGGATATAATAATGATCAGCAGAAGTCAATGAAACAAAACAGAAGAGAAAATTAAGTGAAAACTAGTTCTTGGAGAAGATTAATAAAATTGATAATTCTCTAGCCAGACCAATCAGGAAAAAAAGAGAGAAGATACAAATTCCCAGTATCAGAAATGTGAGAGGTCACATTAGTACAGATTCAACAAATTGTAAAAGGAAAATAAGGGAATATTTTTGTGATGGTTAAGTTCATGTGTCTACTTGGCCGATTTATGGTGTCCAGTTGTTTGGTCAAGCAAGCACTGATCTGATTGTTACTATGAGGTTATTTTCATGGTTTTAAAACATCAGTAAGTTGGTTGCATCTATGGCTGATTACATCTACAGTCGACTAAGGAGATTGCCTTCAGCAATGAGAGAAGTCTCATCTAACCAGTTGAAGACCTTAAAAGGAAAATTGATACCAGCAATCAGAAAGAAGAATTTCCATCTCTAATAGAAGCCAGCCAGTTTCTCCTGTGGAACTCATCAAAAACCTTCATCAGAATTCCCAGTTTGTGGCCTGCCCTACAGAATTTAGACTTGCCCATCCCCACAGACATGTGAGCCAATTCCTATAATGATTCTCACAATATTTACATGATATATTATATACATATATAGCCATCCCATCACATCTGTTTCCCTGGAGAGCCCTAATACAATTATGAAAAACTTCATGCCAATAAATTTAACAATTTTTTTAAAAAATGAGTTTGGAATTAAAGAAAACTCCAGATCCAGAAGCTTCACTAGTGAATTCTACCAAACATTGAAGAAAGAGATAATAGCCATTCTATGCAATCTCCTAGAAAACTGAAGAAAAGAAGATACTTCCCAACTCTTGTTATGAGACCAGTATTACCTTGACACTAAAACCAGGCAAAATTATTATAAGAAAAGAATATTATGGACTAATATTAATATCCCTTATGAACATAGATGCAAAAATTCTTAACAAAATATCAGCACATTGGATCCAGCAATGTATAACAAGGCAAATACATCATGACTACATAGAGGTTACCCAAGAAAAGCAGGTTTAGTTTAACATTCAAAAATCAATCAGTGTTATTCACCATATTAACAAACTAAAAAGTGAAAATTATGTGATCATCTCAGTATATGCAGAAAAAGCATTTGACAAAATCCAACAACAATTCCTGTTAAAAACTGTCAGCAAACTAGATAAGGGCTTCTATAAAACACCTATAGCTAACATCATACATAATTGTGAAAGGGTGAATGTTTTGCCCTTAAGATTAGGAACAAGTAAGGATGTCTGCTCTCACCACTTCTATTCAGCATTGCACTATACATTCTTCCAAAGGCAAGAAAAAAATATATAATCATCCAGATCAGAAAGGAAGAAGTAAAATGTCTTTATCCTTAAACAGTATAATCATCTATATAGAAAATTCTGTGAAATCTAGCCCCAAAAAGCAACAAGAACTAATAAGTGAGTTAATGAAGGTTGCAGGATATAGGATCAATACACAAAACTCATTTGTATTTCTGTGCGTTAGCAATGAACAATCAAAAATTGAATTAAAGCAATACCATTTACAGTGGCATCAAACAGAATGAATATTTATGGATAACTCTGACAAAAATATGTGCAAGACTTTTACACAACTATAAAACCTTGCTGAGAAAAAAATAAAGATGACATAAGTACATGGAGAGTTGTAGTGTTTACATGGGTCAGAAGACTCAGTATTATTAAGATGGCATTTCTCCCTGTATTAATTAACAATGCAAATTAAAATCCAGCAGGTTTTTTGTAGAAGTAGACAAGCCCATTCTAAAATTTATATGAGAATGCAAAGATCAAAATAACTTTGAAAAAGAACAAGGCTGGAGTACTAACACTGATTTTAAAACTCATAATATATCTACAGTAATCAAGACAGTATGGTATTGTTGTAAAGATAGACAAATAGACCCACACCATAATAGACAACTGATTTTCAGCAAAACTGGAAAGGCAATTCAGTAGAGAAAGGATAATCTTTTCAACAAATGGTGTTGGAACAATTAGTTATGCATAGGCGAAAAAAAAAAATCCAACCTAGATCCAAACTTAGAAGATATATGGATAACAAACAAGCACATGGAAGGCACTCAGCATCTTCATTCATACTTTTCAAAGTAAAGTCACAAAGAGACACCACAGTATACCTATTAGAATGGCCAAATTAGAAGGACTGATCATCCCAAGTGTTGACAAGGATTTAGAACTTAAACTCTTATACACTGCTGGTGGAAATGTAAAATGGCACAGCCACTTTAGAAAACAGTTTTGTGAAAAGTTAAATTTAACACCTACCATCTGATTGGTCCATTCTACATCTAGGTATTTATCCAAGAGAAATGAAAGTATATGTACAAACAAAGATTTATATACTAATGTTTGTAGCAGCTTTATTTGTAGTTGCCAAAATCTGGAAACAATCCAAATATCCATCAGCAGATGAATAAACAAATTGTAGTTTATCCACACAATGGAATACTACTCAGCAATAAAAAAAGGTACAAAAAAAAATTGGGGGTACACACAACATGGATGAATCACAAAATAATTATGCTTCGTAAAAGAAGCCCCCCAAAAATGATTACTTACTATATGATTCCATTTTTATAAAACTCCAGAAAATGCAAACTAACATATAGTGACAGAACGCAGATCAGTGGTTGCAGAGGGTAGGGCACAGAGAGGTTGAAGGGAGGGACTACAAGAAGGGACACAAGACTTTTGGGGGTGATGATATATTCACTGTCTTGATTGTGATGGAGTTTTCATGGTTGTATAATGTGTCAAAACACATCAAATTCTATAGTATAAATATGTGCAATTTATTGTATGCTAGAGCTGTTAGGAAAATAAAAATAAAGCCAAAAAAAGTCAGACTCACTAGTGGAAGCCATATCAGTAATAAACATTACAGAAATACTATGTTATGTAAATTAAGTCATTAAAGCTCTAAAATGCTTTTTCTAAAATACCTCTATGGACTCCTTTTAAAGCAAAGAATCCTTTTGTAAAAGTAATCTTCACTGTTCAATGCATCTTTTCTGTGATTCCTGAAAAGATATACTGTGTTTCATTAAAGAGAATGTACATCTGATCTGCCAGGATAATGATAGCACAGTTTCACATCTTTTTAAGAGGCAACCAATGACTGCATTATATTGGCTGTGCCTTGTCATGAAGTGGCAAAAGAGGGCAATAGCTATTGCTGGCTTTGTCTGTTCTTTAGTACACTTACAGTTTAGTTCACTTGTTAAATAGTGTATTGTGATTAGATAATTTACTCTGCTTGCATCTTAGCCAAATTTCAACTTAGGAACTTACATGTATTTTATCAAAACAGTATTGCAAACACTTCAGAATGATTCATTTTCTCTTAACACAAAACTCAATTAGTACTTCAATTGGGACTATTTATATGTGAAAGTTCCTTTTCAGTCTTCTAACAAAATCAAAACCTCAAAGCATTTAAGTATATATGTGTTTGAAATATTTTAGATGTTCCACTAAAAAATCTGGCTCTGTTACCATGGGTAAACGGATGCAGTAAGTGGAAAAGATAAACGTCAGCCATAGAACAAGACTTCCCAGATATGTTTGCTGAGCTCATTGTGCTAAGTGAGCATGATTGTACTGATTGGCAATGCTGCTCCTTTCTGCCTGGCTCATGGCAGTGGGACACGGAAACTGGGACGTCCTCTCTCCTTCTCTCTCTGACTCTGATAGCTGTGGTGACTCAGCCTTTCTTTCTTTCAGGGTGTGAACGGCATGTCTGTGGATGAGAAGCCTGACTCCCCCATGTATGTGTATGAGTCCACAGTCCACTGCACCAACATCCTCCTGGGCCTCAATGACCAGCGGAAAAAGGATATTCTCTGTGACGTGACTTTGATCGTGGAGAGGAAGGAGTTTCGGGCCCACAGGGCTGTGCTGGCCGCATGCAGTGAATACTTTTGGCAGGCGCTGGTCGGACAGACGAAAAATGACTTGGTGGTCAGCTTGCCTGAGGAGGTACAGTACTTCGGTTTGTTTGTGTGGCTGCTAATGGGGGCTTATTGACTTGTAGAAAATTGACTGAGTGGAAGCTAGAAGGTGGACTCTGTGCCACATCCTCGCTCAAAGGCTTATGTCCAAGTCACCCACACATTAGGTTTCTGGCATAATCAGTTTCTATTTGATGCCCTTAAAGTCTCAGAAGCATGAGTGTAAAGCATCTCACGTTAAGGGAACTGAACCTCACCTGTGGCTCACAGGCACTCGTAGTTTCTAGTTCACTTACTCTTCAGCTTTTGAGTCGTTGTTTGGTGCAATCCTAGATGTGGAATCTGAAACACTGTGACTGTTGCTATGCTATTTTCTCTTTCAGATGGTTTAAGGATTGCTAGATTTCCCTTGAGAGTGAAAGAATGAAAGCATTCACAGCACCTTCCCTGTTTGGGGGGGAAATATAAGCAACCAGTAATTTTCACATTTAATATAGTAAGGTACTAAGAAGTGTAAACTTGCTTTTCTCACCCTTGTTGAAAATACCCTCCTTGGGTTTCTTCATTACTTCAGTGAGTCTGATCATTTCTGTACTTTCAGGACACCAGTAGCCTGACCTGTTCTATCCAGACATGACATTCAATTGGATGGTTTGAACTCTAGAACTCAAAGGATGGGCTTCACAATGGCCGCCTGTTAAATTGGTCACCTTTTGAACTCTGTGGACAGTTCCTCTTCTTCCATCATTCTGACTTCCCTCCACTTTCTGGGATTAAGGATACTACTGAGCAGCCTGGGACCTTAAGTTCTAGGCATAGTCATTCCCTGTACACCAGCACAGTGTGCAGTGCTAGAGCCACCACCAGCAGCTGTGCAGGCCGTGCCTGGACAGCTTTTAAGGGTGCACCTCACATCCATAGTCTGTGCAACTAGAATCCCAGAGTTGTGCATTGTACCTCTGAGCAGCTAGTCACGGTAATCCCAGGAGAAGCCAAAGATACTATCACCCTGAAGTGAGGTGCTACAGTTAGCCCTAAATCCCAAGCCTCACAAACCCAGATGTCTTCAGAGGTCAGACAAAAAATATAGATGTGTAAAGCAGGTTGGGTATAGGATAATGGAGAGTTCTCTAGAAATAT
Source organism: Cabassous unicinctus (assembly GCA_029593785.1). NCBI lineage: Eukaryota > Metazoa > Chordata > Mammalia > Cingulata > Chlamyphoridae > Cabassous > Cabassous unicinctus. Next base: position 15,230 of record JAQZBX010028719.1, read on the forward strand.
TTGGAAAACTTACTATTGTACAGAATAGTCTGGGACAGGGTAAGGAAGAGACTTGTAGCTATTAACTTTTATCTCTTTGAGAGCCCCTTCATTTATATATTTTTTTACAATTTTTTTAAAAAATTGGATTATATGTAAATGTTCTCACAACTTAAAATCGTTCTTGGTCTAACTCAGTCTCTCTTTGGTGACTTTGTTGGCCCCATCTCAAGCCTCTGTGAGCTGTGCCCTAAACCCAGACCTGCCTCCAGTTAGCTCTGATCCAGTCACTTGATTTCTCTGAGCCCTAGTTCTGTAAAAACTCTAAAATTCCAAAGTCCTTGACTTATATATCGTAATACGATGCCAAGGCAGTAAAATTTAAAGAAAATGGAATGATAAATGTATATAATATAACCTGAAAGTTTCTTTTTAGGTCAAATCCCTGATAATTGCTTATTGCCTTGGCATTGGCTGCTCTTTAAAGTAATTCGCACACTGTATAGAAATCACACAAAAATCTATCTTTTTGATTGTTTGACCTTTATGATTGGTTATGTTCCAGTTAAGTGAGAATTTACTCTGTATTGATTTTCTTTCTTCCTAGCCATGTAAAATGTTACCCCTACATCATCTTCAGTCTCCAAATCATGAGAGCAGCCTGGTTGCTCATGTACCTGAAACCTTCAGATGTAGCCATATACTTGTATTATTTCCTATAAAACATGAATTCATATTGTCAGTACTTTCACTCTAAGTAACTTGATGAGACCCAGGACCCAGCCATTAGGAACATTTTCCTTTGTGGAACTAAACCTTCCCCCTTGCTCAAGAAATCCACCTGTGACCCCAGGCTTTGGGCATTATTTGCTTCTCCTTGCTGTGTACACACTGAAATGTCCTTGCAGGCCCTATGATAATTGTCCCATGTAACTCACTGAATGACTTCATAGAACTTGAATTAAATGGTAAATAAGCAAACATCCCAAACACCACCTTGAAAAGTAGCTGTTTAGAACTAACTGCTGTTTGGTTCATATGATGTAAGAAGCAGCATTTAA
>JAQZBX010028719.1:16369-27784 GCA_029593785.1 Cabassous unicinctus
AAAAAAAAAAAAAAAAAAAAAAGAATGTCGGACAGTCGTTAGGTATTATAAACCTTGAGTGTTGACTCCCCATTGAAAAACACACCCAGGTATGTGTGTCAGCAAATAGTAAGAGATAAGGCATTGTACTTAATGTTTCCATTAAATTATAAAACATGATTTAATTTATAATTAGTAAGTATATTTGATGCTAAGAGATAAAGAAAAAGTGGTAGATGTACCAAGCATTACAAAGCCATTGGTTCAACACCTCCTGAGCTATCGTCATGGAGACCATTTTAGGCAGGAAGCCAGCCATAATGGAAGTAGCATCGCAGTCATGAAGCTCAGTCTTATGGTGTGTTGAGTACAGAGGGCAGGGATGGGGCATGCTTCTACAGAAGACATTCAGCACATGCTGGATTTGCACACTGACTCCATTCTTAAAAGGCTGCTTGGATCCCTCACAGAATGCTAAGGGAAGAGTGGCTGCCAAGAGAATTTTGCCAAGGTTCCACTACCTTTCTTTGGGATAGTGGACTGTGTCCTCTAATCATCTAGAGAAAGAAGTGTTCATCCAGAAAAGAGCTATAGGGTAGGGGTGAGCATGGCCACTTCAGGTGGAATTTATGATTTTTTAGGGATAGATATATTTGCCCACTCTATCTTTTGCTTTCTCTCTATCCATCTTTTTTCCTCTCTCTTTCTCTCTCTCTCGCTGAACATTTTGGGGGCAAATCTCCATTTTTCAGTGCTAAACAAAAAGGAAAACTGATCCAGAAAGATGATGAAGAAAAGGCATTGGTTGTTAAGTCTTAACCACAGGGTATAATAAAGGACATTCCTGCAGCAGTGCTGTTAATTCTAGATGCCAACAAGGAGAGTGGGGGAATCTTCTTGTCTGGAAGTTTTTAGAGGATATGAAAGCTATTAATGTCTCTGGGATGGGTTAGGCCCAAGCTTTTAAGGAAGTAATAAGACAGTCAAGATTATTTTTGGAGAGTCCTTTTAGTATGTGATACTACAGGAAGTACTTAATGCTGCAGTACAGGATGTCCCCAGCATGCTGAGTCTGTGAAACTGTAGGAGGAGGTGAGGTTTGGTAGGAAACAGGATGAGGTCTTCAGAAAGTGGCATGACCAGAATGAGGAGAGCAAAGCACTCATCTAACCCAGAGCACAGAGCTAGCTCTTCGGCCTCAACCCATTTACCGCCTAAACAGAAGTCTGGGAGAGACACTATCACTCTTTGCCTTGAACAAGAGAAATAGGCAAAATTTAAGAACCAAGGAACATCAGCCACGGGGGAGTGGGAAAACCACAATCTGGGAGTAAAGAGATCTGGGTCCTCGTCTTGGCCTTGGCACCAGCTGGATGTGAGATCTTGAGCAAGCCACTCAACCTTTTTGAACTTCTGTTTCCTCACTCATTTTGTCATTCATCAAAAAAAATATGAATGCTATGTGCCAGGATGGCCTGTTCTAGATACTGGATGAACCTAACGAACAAAACAAGGAGCTTACATTCTAGTGGGGGAGAAAGAAAAAGACAGAAACTAAAATAAATAAATGAAATATGTACTTGATTAGATGCCATTGAGAAAAATAAAACTGAGAAGGGCATTAAGGGAATGTCAGGGTGGGGGTATTAAAATTTTAAATAGGGCATTCAAGAAAAGCCTGACTGAGCGGGTAACTTTGAGTAGAGACATGAAGAAGGTGAGGGAGGCAACCCTGCTGACATCTGGGGGAAGAGTGTTCTAGGAAGAAAGGAGGAAAAGGCCCTAGTCTGGAGTAGGCTTGGAATGTTTGACACATGACACAGAGTGAGCAGGAATTAGAGTGGGAGGAGGTGTGTAAGAGAAGTAATGGGGGGCCAGATTGTGTGCCTATTGGACATTTTACCTTTACTTGGAATGAGCTGGAAAGCCAATAATGGAATTCATAGAAGATCATTTTCACACATTTGCTGTGTGAAAATAGTTTGAAAGGGGCAAGGGAATCAGGGAAAACAATTAAGAGACTAAGGCAATAAGCCAGACAAGACATTATGGCCTTGGACCAAGTTGGTAGCAGTGGAGTGGTGATCAGCATCAGATTCTGGTTCTATTTTGAAGGTAGAGCTTATGGAATTTTCTTATGGATTGGATGGAAAAGAAAGAAAGGAAGCAAGTATAACTCCAAGGCTTTGGGCCTGAGCTACTAGAAGACTAGAGTTGTCATTAACTGAGATTGGTAAAGTCTGGGGGAACAGGTTTCAGGTAAGGATGAGTGGGGAAGATTAGGGGTTCTGTATTGTACATATTAAGATGCCTGTTAACATCTAAGTAGAGCTGTCTGGTAGGCATTTAGATATACATGCTAGAAGAATACGTGAGAGAGGTCCAACCTAGAGACAGACATTTTAAATACCAGCAATTTGCTGATAGTGAAAGCCACAAGACTGGATAAGATCACCAAGGGAGCGAATATAGATAGAAAACAAAAGAGATCTGAGGATTGAGCCTGGCACTCCCCAGCAGTAAGAAATCAGGGAGATGAAGAGGAACCAGCAGGGGAGACCAAGAAGGAGCAGCCGTTGTGCTAGGAGGAAAACCAGGAAAAGTTGGTATGCTGGAAGCCAGATGAAGAAAGTATTTCAAGGAGGAGGAAGTAATCAACTACGTCAGTTGATGGCAATGGTCAGCTAAAAGATGAAGTCTGAAAATTGAGTACCCAGCCATTTGGGGGCCATTTGTGATTTTGTGGGCCCTTTGGGAAGAGCAGTCAAAATAAAAGCCCAATTTGATTGTGTTCTGGAGAGAACGGGAAGAGAGGAATTGGAGAAACCTCATATAGGCTACGTTTTTGAGAACTTTCAAGTTAAAGAGAGCAGAGAAATGGGCCAGTAGCTGGAATAAAATGGTGTCAAAATAGGTTTCTTTTGCTTTTTTGTTTTGTTTTGTTTTGTTTAGGTAGAGAATGCATGTTTGCACTCTGTGGTAAAGACTACCAGTGTGCACCCATACCCGGTTTTCCTGTCTTACCTGGACACACAGGAAGACTAAATTTGCAATCTGGTAGGCCATGTGACTAGATCTAGCCAATGAAATAAATAGAAGTAATGATACTTCTGGGCCTGAGGCAGTAAAGAATAGGTATGAGTTCTTCATGTTCTTTCCCATCCATTTAGCTGGATGTCAAAGAAGTCCAAGATGGCAGAGCTGCAGCCCAGATCTCTGAGTCACTGTTGGAGGAGAGATGTAAGGAGATCTGTCTGACTCATAGCAGACTCTGCCATGAATGACAAACTGTTGTGTTCAGCCATTATGATTTGGTGATTTGTCAGCACAGTAGAGCCTATCCTATCCTAATACATGAGCTGATAGGAAAATCCCAAAAGAGAAAACTTGGTAGTACAGAGACATTCCTCTACAGTTGCTAAAGGAATGTCCTTGAGTATGCAAGAGAGGGTGGGATCCAGTGACCAAGAGGAAAGAATTAACTTAGTCCTTATCTGAAAAGGATGGATTTGGACTGGGTGAGCTCTGAGGTAACTGCTATCAGTTTATGGTCCTTGAACTCTTCTAAGTTCCTGCTGAAGGGAGAAAGAAAGAAGAAATCCTGCTGGTCGGGAAGAAAAGATATCTGGATTGAGAGTTAGGGAAATGCCACTTGAGATGAGATGCAAACTAGCCAGGAAAGGAGAGAACCATAGGACTCCAGAAGAGGAACAAGTTCAATTCTTTTACTTCTCTCGGTTCATGACTTTTCAGAAAGTGTGTAGAGGAGTTCACAGGAGATGACAGTTAAAGAGCTGGCAAACCACTGAGCTATTTGATAACCTAGAATATAGGCAGATTTTAGAAAACGCAGATCATGGCTCTTTAACCACTTCAGAGGTTTTAAAATTTTTGGACCATTTTCTCATATATAATGACCTCAGTTTCTCTATGACTATTCAGGGAGTAACAATACTAGTACTAGTGTGACTTGTAGGGCTGCTGTTCAGATTAATGAAATGTGATATGTGAAACTTCTTGGAAGGATGGTGCTAAATAAACAGTAGGTGTTGTTATTCCCATAAAAGGAAAGCTCAGCCTTCTCTGATGAAATAGCTCCTAGCTCTTACCTCAGAATCCTCATTAAAAGCTGTGGTGCAATTTTCCAAGTTACATTAGTGAGACTTGGCAGCAGATGAAAAAAAAGCAAATAAATAATAAGTCAAAATATGCCAGGTAACTACTTGCTGGCAAGTAAGGAGTTTTCAAGTCCTAGAATTGTGCCGATAATTTCGAAATGCCTAGAGGCAGAATTTATTTATAGTAATGCAAAGGGCTTCCAGCCCTGAAATCTGGGCCTCAGTCTCAGATGGGGTGCAAGAAAGCAAAGCCCTGAGAAGGGGAGCTAATACATTGTGATTCCATCTCTGAAGGCTGCAGGATGGTGCTGATACAGAGGGAAAGAAATCTGCTGTGAAAATAGCCACAGCAATAGCTAATTTTAAAACTGAAATGTATAAACTGTTTCCAGAGCTCTTATATTTTTTTAAATCCTGAGGCCAGTAAGTCCTATTTAAAGAAACCTTTGCAGAAATGTGTTCCTCTTTTGGCATAGTAGTAGGAATTGAGTAGAAAGAAACCTAAGACATATCTAAAAATTATTTTTATGTGACCTAATTTCAAAGCCAGTTCAACATTCCTTTCACTGTACCTATTTATCACTATATGATATAAAATGACCATGAAAGTCAACATTTTAAAATGGAGTTATAGACAAAGCTTCCAGCAGTAAAGTTGTTTGCATTAGATTTTATAAAATTATCAGTTTCCTTATTCATTTTAAAACTCTTTTTTACATATGAACAAAATGTTCCCAATGTTTCTTTCTTTCTTCTGTTACAGAGTCTCTTAGCTATTTCAATTAAAATTAATAATAGCTTTTAAAGACAGAGTTCAGAGTGTAAAGTTCCTCACTTGATCACTAATTATAACTATTTTTTTGTCTTATTTAATCATAGAACCCAGGCCTTACACATGGTACTTAATCAAACTTTTAATTCATGATAGGAAGCTAAACAGCATTTGGGAAGTTTTTTGTTTTTTGTTTTTTGTTTTTTAATGATTTCCACTTCCCATCCAGATTACCCAAAAAGAAAAAAAAAAAAAGGTGTGATAGACATAGATGGCTGTCAGCCAGGGGTGTTGTAGGTCATGCCAGCATGAGCTGGCAGCAGGCCATCGTCCAATTAGCATGGCTTCGTCGGTACAGAGTAATCACTCTTGAGTAGTAGATGGTTGAGTCACTCATGATGTAGTGGTGCTTCACTTGAGCCAGTACTTCTTAGAATAGGTTTCTTGTTCACTGTTATTACCTGCCCTGCTTTGCCAATGAAAGCACAGGCCCATTTAGGCTGAAAGCCAAGCGGAAAGAGAAACATCGATTATATATCTCATTTCTCTTTGCTTCCTGAAAACTGAGATTGCAATTAAACATTGAGAGCACAGCGTGTTTTTTAAGTGAGTTACAAGAAAATACAGTTTCCACACCAGAATACTCAGAGACAGAATCCAAAGGTCGGGTTTTGTTCTGTCTTTTCTTTGGCAGTTTTAACACTTGGCACAAATTTAAGGATATCAGTAAAGTTACCTAATCGTTTTAATGGAGTCACATTCCATTCAAAAACTTGGAATGTCACCAAACTGCTTCAGGTTTCAGCTCTTTTGTTGGGGTGTTCATGGCGTTTCTGGTGTGTGTGCAGTTGTGAAAGCAGACAGCTTTTGAAAGAGGCCCTTCTTGTGGCGAGAACACCTGGAATCTTGCTTGGACAAGCTGTAAGCCAGGAAGTTGACTCAGGAATGTTTTAATAAAATGGGTCACATCCAGTCATTGGAGTGGTGTATGGTTATCAGTAGAAAGAAAAAAAAAACGTTCTTGGAAGCACAAGAGAGTTTTAAAGAAGAAAAAGAAAAATTGTGGGCACAGGGCAGTTAATAGCTTTATGTTAATATTCTCATTTGGGTTCTCAACCAAATCAGAGACTAAATAAAGTGTTGGGTTGTTTTTAGCTTTCAGGAGTGGAACAATTGAATAATACCACTTTTGATTTCCTAATATCTCGGAAGTGTTCTTTTTCCCATTAATTTGGTGTATGTAGTAAAATTCATCACCTTTGCCACGGACTCCAAAAATATGTTGACCATTTCTCTAACTGAAATTAGCACCACCTCTCTGCTCACTGGTGATGCAGAGAGCTTTACTCTTTGAAATGGACTTCAGTGTGCGCCTGGCAAAGGCGACGTGTGAAAAAGTTAACACATTCAGTGCCCTGGGTGGGATGGAGCCAGGCCTCCACCGTGAGCACATTTCTTGACTGGCAGCAAAGAGAAATACTGGCAGCTGTTCCCAAGCAAGCCAAAATGTTGGCCCAGAGAGGGAGAAAATAAAATGCTGGGATTTAGCCAACAAAAGATGCCTGGGTTTAGAAGAAAATCAAAGGGAAGGATACAGAAGGTCACAATTACAAGCCTCCAGCTTGTTGAAGTAACAGCTATTTCATTTTATCTTCTGCTTTTAGAAAGGATTAAATGTCATTGCTACTCATTTTTTCTTGATTCTTTCTTTCTAAGCCTTCATTTTTGTTCTATTGATTTCTTTTTTAAAATTTAGTCTCCATATGCAAAACTGAATGACAGATTTTTCCAAAAGGCGATGTATAGATGACATCATTCCTAAGGCAGCATCAGCAGCCAGAGCAGAGCAGGGCTCTGAAGCTGTGGCCACGCACTTGTGTGTGTTAAGCCATGTTGAATGGCACAGGTTGCAGTGGAACGGCGTGTGCACTTACAAAAAACTATCCACAGAGGCCCTTATGACACCTTAGGCTTAAATATTACTCTTGTTTTTTTAGTTACTAAAAAAGGGTAGGGGAAACAGGAAAGTTACAAAAAGGCCAGGAAAATGGCCGCTTAATGATAGGACCCTCAAGGGTCTTGGCCATGTAAAGATGAAGACCCTGGTTCCATGAGAGACATTTTCATATTTGCACTGTCATTCTTCCTTCACAGTGAATGCCTTAGACCATATGGAAATAGTTCCTTGTGCTTCTTTTATCTGCCTAGTGGAGCTGTGGCAGCCTAGAAATTAAACTGTACCCTACAAATAGGAAGGCGGGAAGATTAATTAAATATGTAGAATGGCAAGATTCAGGGAAACATGTCATAGTTTTGGGAAATCAGCAGAATACTAAGTTTGAGGATATTTGAAGCACACCTTTTATAACTCTGGGGAATTTTTAGATGAGTTAAACCCATTGGATTTACAAAATGTTCGTAGAGAAATGCAGTGAACTTTGAAAGTTCTGTCTAACAGAGTATCTCCATGCCTCCTATTTGAGGCTATCAGAGTAGATGTTGGTCAGATGTTCTTGTTCACTGATGATGAGACAAAAAAAAACATCATCCCAGTTACACATGGGAGATTAAAGGGGAATTTTATGACGGCATAAGATGCTAGGCACTAATGTCAGGTATCAAAAAATACAGAATTATTTCCTTAGAGGGGTTGTTTTGTTTTGCTTTGTTTTGTTTTTAAGAGCACATACTCATCAGCACAAGGTGGCTTCAGTCTATCGTGTCATAGAAGAATGGAGCACATGACCCCTCATAGGTCACTTCTTTGGGGGAGGATAACTTAAAAATATAAAACAAAACCATCTCCTTCAAAGAACTTAAAATTATAGTTGAAGAGTCAAAGCAAAACCATAGAAATCAAAGATGAGCAATTCAGGAACATTCATTTTAGATGTCAAGTTGTTCTGGTGGTGGTTTGTGCTGCAAAGGTTCAGATGTATGAGAGAAGATTTTCTTTCCATCTCCTCCATGAAGTTTATACCACCTAAAACCAACACTCGCAAGATTAATAGGGCTTTTTAAGGAGCAAATGGGAGGAGATCCTCCAGGAAAGGATACTGGCATGGGCAAAGCCCCAAAAGGTCACTCACAGGATGTTGAGGAGCAGCTTTGATTTGTGTAAATGGTAGATTTGGGAGAAATAATTAGAAATATGGCCAGATTACGTGGAGTTTACTATGAAAGAATAAAATTTACACAAAAGAATTTGGACTTGATCACATAACCAATAGGAATTCACTAAAACTTTACAAGCCAAGAAGTAACATAATGAAAATAATTCAGGAAGTTTCTGTCGAGCAATGGAATGCATGATGGATGAGAGCAACAAACTACTAAAGAGTGGGCTCACAATCAGGAAACTCAGCCTGATCCTAGCATGAGCTGAGGAGGGTCTGCACCTGGGGGAAAATAACAAACACAGTGGTAGAGCCCTCAGAGATACTGAAAAATTGGGCACAGGAGCACATAAGAGGGGAACTGTCAAGTGTTAATATATGTCTGTAGTACTGTGTATGTACTTAAAGTGCTGAGCGTACACAGCCGATGTACAGCAGTGAGGAACACCAGCATATGGGCAATGGCTGAAATCACTAGGAATTGCTGATCCCTCTGAGAAACAGGCAGAAGAGAGAAAGGAGCAGGGGCTGAGGATTGAGCCCACAGACTCACTGTGGCCCCTCTCCTGCAAACAAGGTTTACTCCAAATTGCTGGCTTTACAATTATCTTGATTTATTTGGGAAATATTTAATCCACAAGAGTGAGTCAGACTGGGGTTATGTGTATGGAGCCTTTTATGGAGTGTGCCTCCCAAGTGATACTGTGAGCATCAACTCTCATTTAGCATAGCTGGATACAAGGACCTGTGAGAGAATGCTGAATTTCTAGAGGACAAAGCTCCTAGTAAAGGTTATTTGTAATCCAGTACCACGTATTTTAAAACGCTGTGAACAGGGGAAGCGGGTGTGGCTCAATCGATAGAGCTCCCGTTTACCATATGGGAGGCCCCGGGTTCACTTCCCAGGGCCTCCTTGTGAGGGCAGGCCGGCCCGAGCAGCACAGTGGGCTGATGCAGCAAGACCTCACAGCAAGGGGGAGATAAGCAGACACAGAAAAAACACAGCAAATGGACACAGTAAAACACAAGCAGCAAGGGGGGGGATAAATAAATAAATAAATAAATCTTTGGAAAAAAAAAATTGGATTCTTTAAAAAATAAATAAATAAAATGCTGTGAACAGATTCAGACAGAAGTGATTACTTGGGGTTAAAACCATTAAGATGAATGGTTGATGGACATTAGTATAGTATCAAAGCAGCAGGCATAGAGTAACACCATACAGACACATACACACACACATACTTTTCTGGTCACAAAGGGAAAGTCACAACTGTACACTACAGGATGAGGATCAGGCTGTCTTAAGACTCACCAAGTCAGGGGTCAATTTGAGCTTCACATCTGATATGTCAACCCAATGTTAGGTGTCCTCTGATGTGAATGTTCATGAAATACACACCATTACCATGGATGTATTCAGTGTATAACTTAGCCCATAAAGCCTTTAGATAGAGCTCCCCATGTAGAAGAAAATCAAGGGAAGCGGGTGTGGCTCAATCGATGGAGCCCCCGTTTACCATGTGTGAGGCCCCGGGTTCGCTTCCCAGGGCCTCCTTGTGAGGGCAGGCCAGCCCGCGCGGCGCGGTGGGCTGATGCAGCGGGACCTCACAGCAAGGGGGAGATAGGCAGACACGGAGGAGACACACAGCGAATGGACACAGCAAGCACAAGCAGCAAGGGGGGGATAAATAAATAAATAAATAAATCTTTAAAAAAAAAAAAGAAAATCAAGGATTAGAGGAACAAGCTTAACAACACCGTGAGGGAACAAAAGGACAAATCCAAAAGGTGGGACTTTTGTAGGATAAGTGGCCTGATTTCCTCAATAAGTCAGTGTCATAAAAATGAGACTGTGCCAAATTAAACAGGATCTAAAAACCAGACTCAGTGCATGGTCCTGGAGTCATTACTGGTTTGGACAAACCAGTTATAAAGGACATTTGGGAGTAAGTTGGAGAAATTCAAATGTGGTTTGGGAATTAGATGAAATGAAATTTGCCTGAAATAGAAAGGTGGCAATCATTGGGAAAAAAACTGTTTGAGCCGTAGGATAGGTTAAGAGTGATCTGTGGATTGTGGGAATGTGATGGAATTTTTGTTTGTCTGCGTTTTCTAATTTCCTAAAGTGTACATTACTACATTTCTGTAATAATAGAAGAGTTATTTGAACAGACAGGTGGATGGAAGGAAAGGAAGAAAAGGTAAAGTATGAAGTATTTAATTGGAAAATTAAAAATCTGCAGTGTGGTTTTGCATGTGGTTTCAAAGGTTCTGTTGCCTCATTGTTTTTCCCCATAAAAGTACCTACCCTTGCTGGCCCCACATTCCCTGGTCCCTTCCTTCCAACTCAGGGCTCTCCATTCTCCTGACCAAGAAAACTAAGTCCATAACTAGAACCAAACAGCCTTCACTCGTAGTGCCATTGGTTAAATAAAAGTCAAAAAAAGCAGTAAGAGGACTCAATTAGATTTCCTCCCACTCCCTCTTTTTAACGGTTTAAGGCTTTTTTCATATTTAAATTTTCCTTGATCATTGAAACCTACAGTTGCCTATGTGTCTTCCAAGTACATCTCTGGGAACTATTAGTGTTACTTCCAGTGGAAATAACTCAGATGTTTTCCAAATCTCTGACCCTATGTGTCGCCAGACAGAAGGAAATTCTCACCAAAACTTGTGTGACTATGAAGGGAGCAGGGGATTTCGGGAGAGTCTGTCCCTTCTTGTCATTCTGATGTAGTTTTTTGAAGCGGAAGAAAAGAAGAGTCCTTTCACAGGTATTCTCAACATACATATCCACAAGGTAGTGCTCTGGGAAGTCACTGTGTGAGCTTGGTCTTCACTCCAGGCTCTGGTTGTACACAGAAGATCTCCTTCAAGGATGTCTCAGAACTAAGGGCATGTTTTCATATTAATCAGATTGATGGTCACATTTTAAAAAATCAAATAGTTAAAAAGAAGCAGTTTCCTTCCTCAGCTGAGCTTTCTTGAAAGAGGAGACCATAAAGCCACCGCAGGATCCTGGAAAGGCAGGACCCGTGGGTGCTGCTGGAGCTCATGCTGTTCTCCTCTCTATTTCACCTGCATCATAGTCTGGGGACCATTCTCCCTGGGGCCTGCAACAGTGAGGTAGTTTCCCTCCTCCATGACCAAAACCTGGAAGAAAACAGCTGACACACATGCAGCTGAGATTTCAGAAAAGTGAGGCAGAATTGAAAGTGATGCTCTGACGAGCCTGCAGCTGACCTGTAAGACTCACGTGGTGTTTGAAACAGCTTGATGCAACTCTTACCTACTCCGAGGTCAACAGAATGCTGACTTTTCCTTCCTTCCTCATAAGGGGGCTCCAGAAAGCTCTTTGTTGTTGTTGTTACTTCCTTTTTTTTTTTTTCCTAACTGGTTGTGTCATCGTCTTTTTGGCACGTCGCTT
>JAQZBX010028720.1:0-27680 GCA_029593785.1 Cabassous unicinctus
ATATCTTAATATTTCAATCATTTCTTCTTCCAAAACAATTTCAATATCAACATGGTTATGGAAATCAGGTCTCTAATGTCCACAGGTCAAATTCAAATTCTGTATCTAGTACGGGTTCATTAGGCTTGGATTCCTAGATTGGAATTTAGATAATGATATGGTGCTTAATTTATTTTGTTCAATTGAAATAAGATTTATTAAGGTGGAAGGCAGAATGGCACAATGGACAGTGGTCTGCAGATATACTTGGGTTCATTTGCCAGCCCTTCCCCTGACAACCTTGAGCAAGTTACCTCATCTTTCTGAGGTTCAATGTCCTCATCTGTGAAAAAGTGTTAATAATAGAACCTACTTCACAAGCTTCTTGTAAGGGTTAAATGAAGTAATGTATGCAGAATGAGTAGAGCATGGACTGGCAGATAGCAGGTGCCTGACAAATGGTATTCTCCCTGTGTCCGTGGTGCCAGGCCTTGCTCTGTGTTTTGTAATCTGAGGCCAGCAATCCTTTCCAGACCAATATCAGATGCTAAAAAGAAGATATCAGCTGTCTCTCACTTGTATGCATTTCTAGACTGACTTTCCTTATTGCCTAATAATAGCTAAAACTGTGTAACCTTTACTAGGTCCTGGACACTCTACCAAGGACTTGACATATTTGAACTCATCTTACTTGCACGACACCCATAAGAGGAACATACTATTAGTGTGTCCATTTTACAGGTGAGGAAACAAGGTACAGAGAGGTTGTCACTTGTGTGGGGTCACTGGCAGAGCTGGGAGTCAGATTCAGGAGCTGGTGCTCACCACACTCTACTCTTAAAGTGTTCATTCCATCCATCCATCCATCCATCCATCCATCCATCCATCCATCCATCCATTATTGAGCACCCACTGTGTGGCGAACACTGTTTCAGGTACTGGAAATATACAGCAGTGAACAGAGCTGCTCTCATGGAGTTTACAATCCAGTACAGGATGAGAATCCCATGACATTTTCGGGACACGTTTCCAATCATCCAATATCCTGGAGTTTTTCCTATGCCCACCCAGTGCCAACTTGAGCCCAGGGCTGCAGCCTTTGTGATTTCATCTGGGTGGTATTATACAGAGGGCCCAGTGACCATAACTCCAGGACAGTAGATGTCCATGGGTCAGTCATCACCTCCATGTTTCTTCATGTCATTCGGGAATGTTCTAACCCTCACATTTTGGTAATCATGGTTGGCAGAATGGGTGTGGGGTCCTCTAAGAATTGAGTTTATTTCTGAGCTCTGTCACACAGTAGCCTTGGGTCCTTGAACAACTCATTCAGCTTCTCTGGTCTCCAGATTCTCGTGTCGATCATGGGACTTACCTCTGTCCCCACCCCCACCACACTACATCCCTGGATTTGCAGGGCTGAGGAGCCCACAGCTGGGCTGATTAGAGCCCAAGATCTGGAGTCACAGAGGCCTACCATTAGTGTCCTGAAAAAGGTGGACATCTCTGAAACCCACTTTCCTCACCTGTAAAATTGGTACAAAAATACTTTTTCTCCCTGTTTTATAGGGTTTCAGACTTCACAACCAGGGTTAGGTTGAGGGAGGGAGTGCCCCACTCACTTTGGACACAAAATTTAAAGGGCACACAAAAAATTAGGAGTCAAGATTGCTAATATTTTAATGCAGTATCTTTAAAATAAAAAAATTAATGCTAATATTCGTGATGAACAAAACATGAAAATTTTAAGTAGATACACAGTCCACTGAAGCCAGAAGTAGGATGAGGATGAGGTGCAAGGGAAGAGTCAGGTCCTCCCTTGATTTAAAATTTTGATCTTATTTGTTATCATTACTGAGATTTTTGGTGACTCCTTAAATTTTGTCCCCAAGGCAAGTGCCTCACTAGCCTCACCCTGGTCCCAGCCCTGTAAAGCAGGGCTTCTTAAATGAGCTGCTAATGAAAGGGGGGCCACTGGCTTACTGTGATGGTAGTTTGCTTTATATTGCTGTTTGTTTGTAGTTACAATAATTTGCTTTTAAATGGGAGGTTGTTCCTGCAGGATAGCAGGGTCCCTCTCAGATTTTCTACTGAGTCCTACAAGTCTGGCTTCTAATAATGGGTCTGCCACAGATTATCTTTGTAACCTGGAACGACTTGCTTAACCTCTTTGAGTTTTCTTGTCTGCAAAATGGGTATATTGATACCAATCTCACATGTTTCCAGTGAGGATTGATTTAGCTAAATAATGTACTTCATATCAGTGTCAACGAATGGCATGTAATAGGGGCTTAGAAAATGGGATTTCCTATTTCTTTATCTTTCTAAGACACTGCAAAACTGCAAACACTGGTGACTCACCTAAGACTGTTGAAATCACTGATACTTGGATCTTCTCTAAATGGCTTTCTGGCTTGTGTCTGATCATGGAAATGAATCTTGGTTGGCAGCCAAGGAGCCAGATCTAGCCCCAACTCTGCCACTAACAGGGTAGTGGCTTAGAGAAGGCCCTTGTCCTCTCTCAGCCTTGAGGTTCCCATTCGCAAAATGAAAGAGTACTTTTTTCCTAATTCGGCTCCATAGAGCCCTAGAGATTTCAGGCCTCCAGACTCCACTTGAACTAGAACAACACCTTATTTTATTTTATGGTTTTATTCAGAAACGAGTTTGCAATTAAGATTTTTTAAAAAACAGTGTTCAAAAACAATGATGATAACAATAACCCTGGCTCGCCTCAGGATCTCCAAACTCCCGTGCATTCTGACATTTGGAAAGTTGGAACTTCAGTTTAGAGCAAAGAATGTGTCTGCCTTCACTGGGTTTCCCTTCGGCCCCTGTTGAGCATCACTCCAGGGTGCTCTGAGATGCGGGGTCTGCCCAGGGGGGTTTACCCCGCACTGGAGAGTCAGGGAGGTGAAGGGATAGGGGGATGGGCCACAGCGCCGTGCTCTGGACAGCGAGCACGTCTGTCACATCTCTGCTGATTATTGGTCTCATCCTCCAACCCAAACACAGCCCGTCGCTGCCTGAGACCCCCTTCTCAGCCTGGGGCAGGCAGCTGGGCATCACTGCTGCCTTCACTGGCCTGTGTAGGAGAGGGCTTAGGTCTGGCCCCTTGCCTTCAGCCTGAGTACACAGCCTGCCTTATTCTAAAACCCCCTCTTCCTTCCACCCAGCCCTTGGATATCATACACTCCAAAGATGCCTTCCTGTTTCAGAGAAATATGGTCCTTCAGCATTTTTAGCAGGGAGCTATTGGTCCAATGGAAACTTCTGGGGATCTCCATTTTGTAAGACAGATAAAAACAGCATTTTATAACAGTGGAGTCCTACCCTATGTGCATTTAATTTGCATGAATTAATTTGCATGCATTTTTTATGAGAGGAAAGAGATGCAGAAAGGGATATGTAAGGAGTTAGGTCATTTCCCCCAATGTTGCACTCAATGAGCATCTATAATCCAGAGGAAATATGGCATGGGTAACATAAGCCTGCTTTCTGCTGTGTTGGCCTCAATGCCCACTACTCAAATTGAACACTGCTCTGCCCTCAGTGTGAGTCTCTTGTTTAAATATGTCTTTTTTTTTAAGAAAGTATGACCCTAAATTGAAGCCATTTATTTTAGATGCTGCATCAAATAAATAGTAAGAGGGACATTTCAATGGGATCTTGAAGGATGAGCAGGAATTTGTATAACAGGTTTCAGACTTTATAATATAACAATAGTTTTGAGAATATATTTTAATGAGGTGTGCACACACACATACATGCACACATATGCATGCACTCACATGTATATAGCTGATTTAGTTTGCTAAAGCCTGCCAAAGAGCTATACCAGAAATGGGGTGGCTTTTATAATGGGAATTTATTAGGCTAAAAGTTTACAATTCCAAGGCTGGAAAAAAATGTCCAATTCAAGGCATCAGGTGAAGTTCTTTCCCCAAAGGTTGGCTGCTGGTGATCCTGGACTCCTGCCACATGGCAAGGCACAGTGGCAGCTCTTTTGGTCTCTGCCTTCTCCTCCAGGCCATGTTGCTTTCAGCTTTTCCCCCTTGTGGCATGTTCTTTGCTCAGTGGGTTCCTCTCTGTCTCTGTGGCTTTTTTCTTGTGTCTGTGGCTTTTTATTCCTCCATTTATAAAGGACTCCAGTAAGAGGATTAAGATCCATCATGGGCTATGCTCTGCTGGAGCAATCTAATCAAATGGCCCTTAACCTAATCTAATCTAATCAAAGGTTCACAAAAGGTTCAATTTAAGAATATAATTTTCTGGGGTCCACATGAAAGACTCAAACCAACACATTCTACCCTCTGGACTACAAAAATACATGTTCTTTCCATATGCAAAATACATTCATTCCATCACAATATTTTAAAAAAATTTTAAATCATTTCAGTAACAATATTAAGTACAAAATCTCATCAAAATCAGTAACGGGCATGTAGTCTGTCCTCTGACAAAATTTCCATTCAGGCTGTAGACCCATGAAACTTAGAAAACATTATCTGCTTCCAATATACAAAGGAGGGACAGTCACAGGATAAAAGTTCCCATTGCCATAGGGAGAAATTGGAAGTAAAACAGGGGTCACAGTTCCCAAAAAGTTCTTAAAATCTTCAGAGCATACTCCTTTAGATTTCAAAGTCTGAGAGTCATCTATAGAACCCTGGTTTCTTCTCCTGGGGACTTGGAGCGGCAGCCCCACCCTTTCCAAGGGCTTGCCCAACTGCCATGTTTTTGGCTCCTCCTTCAGTAAGCATCTGGGTGGCCACCGAACTCTAGGCCCCATCCTCTGAGAACACTGGGGTGATGGCCACAATAGCATTTGATAATCCTCAAAGCCCTTTCAAATGCATCATCTCATTTGATTCTCCCAACTACCCTGGGCATCTGATAAGGTAAATTATTCGTGGCACTATATCGATGAAGACAAAGAGGCTAGGGCAAATTGAGTGACTTGTCCAGAATTTCTTTAAAGAAGATTAACTTTCAAGTTCCTGATACTGGGTTTAGGTCCAGCAGTTTTTCCTGATGGAATCTTCTAAGCAAGGACCGGGTGCTCTGTGGAGAAACTGGAGGCAGAAACTCCTCCCTGAATAGAAGCCAGTTCTGATTTTATCAGGATTCCCTTTCTGAGCCTGTCTCTGCCTTGCTGAAGGACCGTGCTCTCAGTATGGATCCAGAGAGGCTCAGCGACTGAGGCCCAAGGAACACGAGACCCCAGTTAATCCCCCAGAAAGCTCGATTGTTGACAGCAAAGGCAGGAGCTCCAGAAACCAGGCACAGATAATGGGAGGAAGGGAATAATGCCACAGTGCTTCCCTGAGCTGGAAAAAAGAGCAAATGTTCATATCGAAAGGGTCCACTGCATACCAAGCACGATGAATGAGGAACAAAAAGGAAAAAAAAATCCACACTTAGTTGCTTTGTGGTGAAATTTCAGAACTGAATGGATAAAAGGGGGAAATGTAAAAGCTTTTGGAGAGAGAGTGAAAAATAAAGTAACGGTTCTCTACAAAGGAAAGAGAGGCAGTGGGGTTTCTGGTGAATATAATAATAATAATAGAACAATTTATAGAAAACTTTCTATGGACCAGGTAATGGGAATGGGATTTGAAGAAGCCCCATATTTTTTCCACCCGAATTCAGAACAACTTGAAAGATGAAATAAAAGACTAAAGCAGATGGGGATTAACGTTTCATCTTCATTACTGAGAAATATTAGTTTGGAGGACGTGGCAAAAATGAGCATTTCTCCATCCCAGGTAAATGCGGGGACCCTGGTGCCTTCCCACATCGGGCTCTGTCCATATAACACTGCAGGGGGTGGTAGAGCAGAGCAGAATGCTGCTTCCGGAGGGCATCTGGCTCCCAGAGAGAAAGGAAAGGAGGGGACCGAGCTATACTTGTCCAATTCTTCATTCCAAACTCACCAGTCAGGTGATTCAGAGGCCAAACTTGAACCATGAAGCTAAATTTGGCACCTATAAATAATAAACAGTCAATCAGGGAAGACACATCTGTAGGGAAATATATGCTGACGAGTGGGGTAAGAGACATTATAGGTGATTATGCTCTTGGTAATCATAGCTTTCTATGACTTAGAGTTCCCATTGTTTTAGTCACTCTGCTGAGAGGACTGGCTCATTTAACCCTCAAGTAGGTAGTACTGTTAACATTGCTTCAGAGGTGGGGAATCTGAGGCACAGAGAAAGACCTGACCTGCCTATGCTCAGGAACTCTGAGAGGTGGGCTTTGAATATCCAAACCTGTCTGATGATCAGGTTCCCTGGAGATGTAATTGTGTAGGGCTAGGTAAGGCCCAGAAACAAGTATTTTTTAATAAATAGCCCCAGGTGATACTTACAGTCAGGCAAGTTTGGGAAAGGTGTCATTGGGCCATACTGCGGGCTGTGGAGCAGGATGCTCAGATCCAGTTGGGGTGTCAGAAAGAAGACACACGGGCTGTGTCTTGAAAGATGAGTTGAGTTTGCTTTGACAGGAAGGGGGTGCTTGTTTGTTTGTTTGCTTGTCCAAAGCCATCTCCTTGGAATTTCTCCCCATTGGTCCTGATGCTACCTTCACACAATGCATGCAGTGTTTGCTTCCACTGTCTCAACATAGCCACACAGGTATGGGGAAAAAGGTTTTATTTCCATCTTCTCTTTGTCTTTTTCTTTCCTAATAAACCTCTTTGTTTCACCTGCTATGATTATTGCAGAGACTCCTGGATCTAAATAATGGTCCCAGATATCCTTCTTCAGTGTAGTGGGTTGAATAGTGCCCCCCCACCACCAAAATTCATGTGCTCCTGGAAGCCGAGAATGTGATGTTAATTGGGAATAGGGTCTTTGCAGATGTAATTCGGTAAGGATCTTGAGGTGAAGTCAGCGTGAATTTAAGGCAGGCCCTCAATCCAGTGGCTGGTGGCCTCCTAGGAAGAGGATAGGACACAGAGCAACACAGAGGAGGAAGTATTGATAGGAAGATGGAGGCGGAGATTGGAGTGACACGGCCGCAAGTCAGTGAACACCAGGAACCTCCAGAAGCTACAAGAGTTGAGGGAGGATTCTTTAGAATTTTTGGAGGGAGCCCCTGGAATTTGGACTTCTGACCTCTAGAGCTGTGAGAGAATCAGTTTCTGTTTTTCAGCTACCTAGTTTGTAGTAATTTACTATGGCAGCCCTAGTAAACTAATCCACCAGCTTCCTTGGAGACCCAGGACCAAGATGGGGTTCAGAAATGGAGACTTTCTCAGGAACAGTCCCTATCCCATCTCCACTTGCTCCTCCAAGATATCCTGGTTCCTTCAAAATGCACAAGGTTCTGAAGGGACCAGGAATACAGGCTGGCTGTTCTTGAGTGAGCCAAGGCCCCTTGCCAATATGGGAAGAACATTTCCCTGTGACATGGGCATTTAATCCAGCCCCTGATCTGCAGCTTAGATGGTTCCTGGGCTCTCCAGGACCTTATCCTTCCAGTCTCAGCCTCTAGTAGCCCCAAGAATGATGTGTCCTCTTGGGTAGCTGGTTTGGGGGAGCCATCAATGACCTCTCAACCTAGTTGGGTTGGGGCTTGGGCTTCACCTTGGACTTGAGCTAGGGGCACTGTCCAGTCTTGGAAACCCAGTGAGAGCTGTATCCCAGGGTGGGGCTTGGAAGAATATAGATGTAGAATCTTAGGGAGGGGATGGAAGAGTAGGATCTGGAGAGCAGCCTTGAGAATGCTGCCTAGTAGCCCAGTATGTACAGCAAGGTCTCAGGAAAGAGATTTTGAATATCACTGGGGAAGGGGAGTATCAATATTACAATTAGGATGTTCCCTGAACCCGGAAAGAAAGCATCACCTACTAGCTTCCCCTGGAGCCTGTACTTTGTACCCTGAGTGGACTGACCTCTAACCTCTTGGCAACAGTGGCAGGGCTCTCTGAGTTCAGAGGGGTTATTAAAAATAAAGTGGTAGATGACTGGGTAGTTCTGTTGGCCAACATGGGGTTCTCAGGAAATTCTGAATTCTGTGTTTTTAAAATCTCAGGAGACATGAGGCAGGAAGGTGAGAAGGAAAGGGTCAGCCTGGTGGGTGCTTCCTGGACACTGACCAGCTTTTTCCTGTTCCTGCCATTGCATGACCCAGCCTCCCATGGAGGCAACTCTCTTCTACCTTCTTACTGCTTGGCATCTACTGCTTGACTAGCAACTGACTTTCCTGGTGTTTGCCTGACAAGGTACAGTAGGGGAGATTCAGAGTCCATCACAACAGGCTTTCGAGACAATTGGCAGCTCCATCACCAATGCTGGGAAATGGCAGCAAAACTGTGACTCTGAAAGACCCCTAGTGTGTGAGTTGTAATATGTTTTGAAGACGCTTGATGGATACTTGGATAGAGGCATCAAAAATATTGGAAAGCATCTGGATATGCAGCTTTGCTTTTTGTGGCTTCAGCTATTCTCTGCCCACGTTACTGTTGGTGTTTGGTTTCTTCCTTCTCTTTAACACTTATTTCACTAAGCACCTATATGTGTAAACCACTTTTGCAATGTATACGTTTCTTTTATAAACATAATTTTCAGGGGGTCATCACACAAAGAGGAAAAGTCACCTTTTATCACGATCATTTAAAAATTGAGGAAACTGAGGCTCAGAAAGGCAAAGTGGCTGACCCAGGACTGCACAGTCTGTGCCAGCCCAGGATTTGAACTCAAACCCAGTGCTTTTTGAGCTACATCGGAGTTGCCCCCTTCCCCTTCACTTCAAGTTCTATTATTTTCATCCAGATATATGAATAGACATAGCTATCAATTTACCTTAGTAAGAAGTTGACTGTGCATGGATAGTCGGAGCTGACATCCCTTTACCTCTTTACTCTCTTGCTCAGTTTCTCCTGAGTATTTATAAATGGACAAACAAGCTTAGAATTCAAGACCTTTCCCCCTTTGCCCCAATTAGCAGAGGAAAGTAGCCAGACAGTTATTACATTTGTCTGCTAATGACCCAAATAACCCTAGGAGGGGCCTAACAGCATGCTTTCCCTTATTCACTGACTGCCTTCAAGTCTTCAAGCCCTTGGCTGTATGTGAAGGACTCAGAAGCTGCAGACCCAGCCTTTGTCTTTAAGGGGCTACCAGACTGAGGAGGTGGCCATCCTTTCATTCATTTTTCCATCCATCCATCCATCCAAAAAATATTTATTGCACCAACACAGCAGCAGTGCTGTTTTCAGCACTGAAGATACAGCAATGAGCAAAATTAAAGGCCCTGCCTTATGGAACTTCTCTTCCACTGGGACCATAAACAATTAAGCATAACACATTAAAGTATAGCATAGTGGTATGGAGAGGTAAGTGCTGCAAAGAAAGTAAGTGAAGGCAAGGAAAGGGGATAGAGATCCTCTGATGGAGACAAAGGTCAGGGACACTGCTCTGGAGGGGTAGGAAGGGAAGTCTTTACTGTTAAGCCCAGGTCTTTGTCACAAACCAGCATTCCCACTCTCACCCCAATACCAGATTTTCCTTTTACCCACCCTGATTTCTAAAAAAGCCAGCATCAGGCTGGCTTTTGTGCTGCTTGCTCACTCTGGAAGCTCCCTGCTGGTTTGAAAATTATCATGTGTGTGTTAAGTAGCAACCAGGCTCCAAGGTCTCAGTTACCTTTCACTTCCTATGGAGTCTTAGCACTTCTTTCCATCTGGGAAGGCTTTGTCGCTGGCCCAGTGTTTGAAGGTTGGCACAGTATTAGGAATCCCTCCCTGGGTCCTGTGCATCCATGTTCCTCGAGAGTGATGTACTGAGGAAGGGCCTTGGGCTCCACAGACCTCCTTCTGAGGGACTGAGAATTCCAAGATCATTACAGCAGCATGTCACAGAAGGACTTTGGATTCTGCAACCAGCTGTGTGTCCTGCCACTAACTGGCTTTGCATCCTGGGGCAAAGTTGCCTCCTGCAGTCTCAGTTTCCTCATCTCAGGTCTAGGACTTAGGTTTTCTGACTTTTTTCTCAGTGTGGTTTTCATTTGTTAGGATTTTGTCAACCACTGAGCACTAACAGTGTTCTAGATACTCAGCTGAGTTCCTTTTGTGCATTTCACCTGGTAGCCTCAGTCAGTGAATACTGCTATCCTCAATTTTCAGATGAGAAAGCTGAGGCTCGGAAAACTGCAGTGACCTACCCAAGGTCAGTAGCTGGTAAGTGTCAGAGCAGGTACTCAAGCCCAGGGCCATCAACTCCAGAGTCTGCACTGTCAACCCACTATGCTGTTTGGTTGGTTACCCAATCTTTCCATTATTTTTGAGTGTGACTATACTTGACTGGGTGAGACAGCCTCTTTTAGGATCTGAAAGTAATTGGAATTGCAAGGAAATGCTTTTTGTTCCCACTTCTGTGTTTTGGAATTTGGAAACTGTGAAAAACTCTTCTCTCCTTACTATGCTTCCCTCTAGCATACAGCTTAAAGAACTGTATGGTACAGTCATTATTGGCTTTCCTATCTATTTTCCCACAATGACCACGTGTTTTTGGAGGGCATATTTGTGTGTTCCTAATGCCTAGCAGAAGGTTTGGCACAGGTCAGGGTGTAACAATAAATGGTAGGATCAATTATTCCAATAACTACTGTGTATTGAATGTTTTCCATATGTGAAGGTCTGTAGCATACTTTTCATTCAGCATTTTGTTTAATCCTCAAGACTCCCCTTTTTGGTGAATGGTATTATTCCCATTTTAGAGTTGTGAAAACTCAGTATCACAGAGAGAATTTTCCAAAGGTGAGTGGCAGAGTAAGAATTTAAACTTGGGTCTGCCTGATTCTAGGCATGCTCTCAGCCTGCTGACTGAATGCATCAGCGAATGAGAGCAGGCTCCTCCCAGGCCACTCAGGTTCATCTGTTTACCTTCACGACTCAAAGAGCAGGAAGAGAATCAGTCCTCGTAAAGATGCTTTCTCCTATCCTCTCCATTCATCCATCCTTCAGAGCATTATCTGAGGCAGAACTTGAGAGGGTCCCTGGGGATACAGAGTGCCATCCTGATTTGTGCTAAATGGCTCACGTGGATTACCTTCAACCCTGTCTCTCATACACACAGGAAATTGCCAGGCAGAGGTAGGTATATTTCAGCCACTTACCTTCAAAGACATGTTGATAATTGAGTCATTCATTCAATTCAGTCATTCATTCACTACTTTGAACAAGTCATTGAGGATCTACTATGTGCTGCGTACCATTCAAATTCATTCAGAAATACATAAAACACCATCCTTCCCTTCACTGTCTCTCAGTGTAGAAATGTAATAAATACATGATGAGACATACTCAGTGATGTCCCTGGGATAGGTCTTGGGAACGCAAGGGTGATTAAGGTTCCACTTAAGGGGGCACTCAGGGTGGGGCAGGGTGGTCAAGCCATAATGCAACTTGCTGTGTGCTCTGGCAAAGGGGGCCATGAGTCACCATGGGGCATAGTTAACCCAGCCAGAGAAGGGTTGTTGAGACCTCATAACCTAAGACCTGGGGCTTGAAGGACTAGACAAAGAATTGGAGGAAGAACATTTCAGGCAGAGAGAACAGCATGAGCAAAAGCACAGGGGTGTGAAATGTGAGAGATACAAGATGGTTAACCGGTTTAGTACGTGCTTATATAATTGTCATATATTTTTTCATGTGTGCAAAAATGCATAAAATTTAACCTTTGCCTTTCTAATACCCTAAAACGTTAGAGCTGAAATAACTATTAGAAATGATCCAATCTCACTCACCCCCCAAAAAAGGTAAGGGACATGGTCAAATGCCACACAGCTTGGAACCTGTAGAAGGAGAGCAGGGGTGATCATAGGAGTGGGCTGGGAAACTATATGGAGAATATCTCATACCATAGTGTAGGGAAGGTGTCAGTTTCACCAGTTTCAGGAAGTAAGGCCTTCTGTCAATAATAAGGATATAGACATTTCCTGATGTCCATTGCTTCCTAACATGAAGATAAACGTGTCATTCAATGAAGTCTCATTTAATCCTCCCCAAACCCTGTTGGATAGATATTAATAACCCAATTTACAAATGGGGAAACTGAGGAAACTCAAGTGACAAATCCAAAGACAGTACTACAGCTGTGACTGAAATGCCTGTCTGTCTTAGTGGCATTGCTGGCATCCAAATTTTCATTAGCTTTCCCCTTGATAAGTTTCTATAGTATTCTGAGTGATCTCCCAGGCTGACCCGAAGGTCTTGTGAGCGAGGGGAAGGGCATGAGGAGATAAAAAGTTCCAAAGAACAAACTGCATTTTTACTTTTTTCCCTTGGCATAATCTTGGGAGAAAAATAGTATCTCCGATAGATACATGATAGGTAGATGGCTTGTTTAAAATTCTAAAAGTTGCATTTTCTGTAATGGGATCTCTTTAAATAGGTCACTCTATATCTGTCTAGAGGCAAAGAGATAATTATAACTAACTATAGACATATAAAGATAGGTATAAGTATATTTATACAGATGTGAATATATATATATGTACATATCCATGTCTGTTGGTGTGCATTTATCTTCTCCCAGTTGTATGCACATGTAAACGTATCTCTTCATTTGATTATGTGCTGGGGTCTTGCAGTAACCTTCTGAGAGCTTACACAGGAAAAAAGATAAATACATAGATATATTGCTCTCTAATCCAGTGATGGAATCCAAACTTCAGTGTCATTGTTGGCATTTTCTTCTTCCTCCCTTTTCCCTGTCAACCAAATACCAAGTCTGCCCATCCTGTTGTCCGTGTCTTATATCTTCCCCCATTGTTCCTCAGTCTCTGCACTACTGACATTTTGAGTCAGATAATACTTGTTGTACGGAGCTATCCTGTGCTTTGTAGGATGTTTACAGCTTCCCTGGCCTCTACTCACTAGATGCCAGTATGACATTTTCCTCCACTGTGACAACCAAAAGTGTTTCCAGATACTGCCAAATGTCTCCTGGAGGACAAAATTGCTCATGGTTGAGAACCGCTATCCTAGACTATTGTTATCAGCTACTGAATGGTTTCCCTGTTTCCAGGCTTGCCCTCACATCCAATGTGAGCTTTCCAAGATGACCAGCTGATTTTGCCACCTTATTGATTAAAAATAAACAATGAAAACCTCTCTGCATCCTCCCTGCTTAAAGAATGGTCACGATCTTTGCAATCTGGTTTTAACCTGTGTTATCTTATTCTCCAGCTGTTCCCTCAAGCTCTGGTGGAGATGCCCAGTCCCTGAGAGAGAAGGCCTGCACTTTACTGGAAACTTCCCCAGCTTGGAGACCTTATCCCATATATTTGCTGCCTAGTTGTGTGGTTTCAAGCAAGGTTTTTCTCTCCTACTCAATGGGTATAATTTTATACTCAATGGGTATAATAATCTGCCTAGTAGGAGAACTAAGAAATGAACATAAATCACTCAAATACAGGGTAGAAAATGCTAAGGCTCCTTAAGTGAGGGTAAGATAAAGTGCTGTCGGAGTTCAGAAGATAGATTGTCTCTGGTTGAGCCTGGAGATGGGAGATTCCAGAAGAGTTGACAGAGGAGTTTGCACTGAAGCTAGCAGTGGAGTTTGGGTGGTATTTGAACATGCAGATGTAGGGGTGGGGAATAAACAGAGAGGGCAGATTCTAGGCAGAGGAAATGAGTCCTAAGACATGCAGTGGGAGTAGTGGGACCCGAAGTGTTTGGATACTTTCTGCTGTATAATAGACACTTGATAGGGTTGGTCACATGGATGCCTGAAGCCTAAGTTTTGAGAAGAGTATTAGACTAGGTCACCAACAAAGGTGACAAGACCCTTAACTGTCAAAGTGCATAACTCCCCAGCTAAGTCAGTGGAGACAGGACCGGTTTCTCCTCTTCACTGACTTAGACATGGGTGGGAAGATGAATTGAAGATGGTGGGGAGGAAGGATAACTTCTGGGAGGTCGTTCACTGTATGTTAACATCATCGTGGGTGAAGGCAATGAAGACTGGGCAGTAGGGCAGCAGTGTAGGATGGAGAGAGAGGGAAGGTCGTGGGTGGAAGTGTCAGGATTTGCATGATTTTGTATCGTATTTAGAGGATATGGGCTGCACATTCTGCCTCTAATCCCACTTGAGGATGTTCTGAGACCTTGGTCAAGTCACTTTCACTCTCTGAGCCACAGTCTCTATCTGTAACACTAAGTGTTTGGACTATTTTCTAATAGTCCTTCTAGCTTGAACATAGACTGAAGCCCCAAAGGAGAGTTCTCAGAGAACATGCAACCCAGCCCCTTTTCCTATTAGCTCCCTCACTCAGCGAATGGACAAGAGAATACCCAGTGGGCATCACCAATCCCCAGCCATCAGGGAGCAGGCTGGCAGGGACCAGAAACAAGTGGCGAGAAGAGAAGGACATTACTTGGGAGAATATGCATGTTCACAGCTCTGAGGATTAAAGGCCCGTGTTCTTATCACTGCTGAACAGAGTATTATAAATCCAGTCTTAGAATACCAAATCCCCTCGCGTCTTGGCCGTTGTGTGGGAATATTAAAAAGGCCGGAGACAGAAATAATCAGTTTCCAAATGACACATTGTCAAATAAAGCATTTCTCACATTATCCCTTTCTTTCCTTTCTCTGTCTCCTTCTCTTGTGCCTGGATATTTTAACGTGGAAAATAGATTAAAATGAGGCCAGGCTGAATGATGTTCGAAGTTCTCTTTTTTGGAAGGCTTTCCCATTGGGGTGGTTTGGAGGTGTTGTTTTTCATCTGTGTATTTTTTTTTCCAGTTTTTGATGTTGTGTACAGCAGCAAACCAGCTGAAGAAACTAGCATGAGGATAAAAGCAGAGCGACTAAGAGGGGCCAGTTAAAGTTCTGATCATATGCCCTGTGGACGCTGGGGCCAGAGCTAATACACAGACTCTGGGTTTGCATCCCTCTGGCAAGTCTCTTCAGGATTTGAAGCTTCTAGACATCAATTAAGCCCCTTTTCTGGGCCAAGCACTGCTTCTTAGGCTGAGTAAAACGGGAGGGAATGTGAGAGCCACATCCCTGGCCTCGGGGAGCTCAGGACCTCGTGTGAGAGAACGGTCATCCAGCAGTGGGACCTGCAGCGCAATCAGATGATGGAAAGCCATGGGGACTTGAAGAGGCAGAGGTGTTCCCTGACCAGGTCGTCTCCAGCTGAGACGGCAGGGCAAGTTGACATCAGCAGGTGAAGGGGGCGGGGGTGGGGGGATTAGTTTCCCAGGGCTTCCATAACAAATGACCACAAACTGGGTGCATTACAACAGACATTCTCTCACAGTTAAGGAGGTCGGAAGTCTGACGTCAAGGTGGCGGCAGAGTTGCTTCCTTCTGGAGGCTCTGAGGTTCCATGCTTCTGATTGTTGCTGACAATCTTTGAGGTTCGATGGCTTGTATGAGCATCACTCCAATCTGTCTTCACATGGACTTTCCTAGTTGTGTTTCTGTGTGTCCTATCCTCCTTTTCTAAGGATACAAGTCATTGGGTTTAGAGCCTTCTCTAATCTAGTAGGAGCTTATCGTACACATTTTAAAAGATCCTATTTGCAAATAAATTCACATTCTGAGGTTCTGGGTGGATGTGAATTTGGGGGGACACTATCCCAACCACTAGAGGAGTTAGGCAGACACTGCTCTAGGCTGAGGGAGCACCAAGCGTGGGAGAAGAAGCATCCACTTTGGAGGAATGCGAATTGTTCAGTGTGGCTTCAGGACAGGCGGTAAGGTGGGCTTGTGGGGAGCTGAGACCAGAGAAGGAAGCAGGGGCTCAGTCATGAAAGTCTGGGTGCCAGGCTAGGGAGGTCTGGACATGATTCTGAGGGCCCTGGGGAACCAGGAATGGATTTTAAGTAAATGGAGTGTAAGGATTTGGTTTGGGGTAGAAGGACTGAGGTGGCTGAGGGAATAAGGCTGGTGGTGGTTGATTTTGGTTGTGCCAGACATTTTCTCCCAGACCTATTATTGTCTGAAAACTATCAGCTCCATTTTAAAGGTGAGCCCACTGGGGCCCAGGAGACAGTATCTTCTCCAGTTTGTCCCAGCCAGCAGCAAGCACAGAAGCAGGAATTCACATGCTGACCTGTATGCCCCTTCAGATTCCTCGCTTCCACATCACACTACTCTGCTTTTGACATTTCCCATCCTTCCTCTTTTCTGACCCCACTGGAGAATCTGAAATCCACTGTCGGTGGGAGATAAAGATGAGTGGGCTGATCCTACTCTAGAGAGACTTCTTGTAGGGAAGGTTCCAGAAGGATGGGGACCCACATTCTCTTTATCATCTCTTCCTCACTTCCTGCCTGAGAGTTTAGTGAAATTCTTAGACTCATAGGAGGAGATAAAGCCAGTTGCCCCCAGACCTGAACTGTTTGCAATCTTGCAGAAACAAACCCCTCATTAAGAGGGTGGGATTTTTATTTCTGGAACTCTCCAGCCTCGTTTGTCTTCGGCGGCCCTAGAGTGGCCTCAGCGTGCCACCCCTTGAGCTTTGGCCTCTTCTCAACTTGCTTTCTAAAAATTGGCAGGCTTCTCTCCCACGACTCTTCCTCCCTCCTCAGGTGCCCTCTTGCCCTGCAGCTATTATCCCCACCAGGTCCTGTGTTTGCTCCTGATGTGTATACTCAGTGGCTGGATGCTCTGGTCCTGCTCACCTCCCGATTGATTTCTCCTGCTTTTCCATTAGCTTGTCCTTGGTGAAAGCAGCCGAAAAAGAAGTGGGAGTATAACCCAGTCCCATAGACCAGTACAGCAGCCAGGGCCAATTCAGGTGGACACAGGTGCACACAGAATGCACTTTCCTCTTGATGCTGAGTTACTCTTCTACTTTCTTTGGGTGGAATCTCCCACTTGTTCAGAGGGGATCACATGGCTGTCTTGAGCTTCTTTCCTTGTGCACAGCACCCTTGCGTTAATAATGAGTTGGGGATTGAATCATGACATAAGCAAATACTAATCCGCGTGCATGTGGCTTTGAACCCATTTGTAAATAGGGCCTTTTGAACATGTTATTGTTGTTTGAGGGGTACTCAAAGTGACTCAGGGTGGGTCTTAATCCATGTGGCCAAAGGCCTTCTAAAGAGAGGAAATTATAGTGTCTCCAGTCAGAGAAAGCTACAGGAAGCAGCCAGGCCTCAGCAGAAGCCCAAAGAGCAGACTCAAGGCAAGAGAGACCACCAAGTGGTGTGTACAGGAGGGAGAGAGAGATGCCAGTCAGGGAACACAAGGATGGTGGCAAGCCAGCACCAGAACGCTGTAGCCTGGGGAGAAAGCAGGGCATGGCCTTGCTCCGGCTTTGATTCTGGACTTCGAGCTTTCAAAACCGTGAGACAGTAAAGCTCCTGTTGTTAAGCCAATCAGTGTGCCGTATATGTCGTGGCAGCTCTGGCAAGCTAAAGCGTAAGGGGTAGCACGTGTGTTTCCAGAACTGCTTTGCACAACAGCCCTGCGGGTACCTGAAATACGAGTTTTCCTGAATCACGGGTTTACCACGTGCCAGGTACTGAGCTAAGTATTCCACATCCATTAGCTTATATCTACCCTCCCTCTAGAAGGAATTTTGACTGAATTTTGTGGGTAAGAAAATTGTGTTGCAGGCAGATTATTTCCTTTGCCCAAGCTCACCCAGTTTATATGTGGCAGCATGAAATTTACACCAAGTATTTCTGACTCCCCAAACTGTATCCCTAATCATATGCTATACTATTCAAGATATTGCTAAGTCTACTTTACGGATTAATAAACTGAGGATCGAAAGGGAATCAGGGCAGCCCAAGATCATACAGTGAGTAAACTTGAATCCCGAACCTCTGGGAGCCCAGCTAGTGGACTTCTGTTTCAGTAAGTTCATGGCACAATGAACTCCTGATGCTGGGATTCTCCTTTTGCCAAGTTCTCATGACGATACAACAGTCTGCTGCAGAAACTGCATGGTGGGGGGCTCAGCAACCATGGGAGGACAGGGAACTGGGCCCCAATAGAAGGGCCGGAGCAACTGGCCTGGGCTCATATCGGATGGTAAAGCCAGGGACCATACAATCAGTGGATCATTGAGCTAAACAGACCCTCAGACTCAGCCCCTGACAAAGCAGGATTCTCTCTGTCACCTCCTTCTGGGTGTTTCCTTAGGCTGGGAAATCTGATTAGGGCTTTGATGCTCCTGCCCCTTCCCCATTGCAAGCAAGCCTTTGAAATCATGCTGAAATCAGTTTTGCATCTCAGCTGCATGGCCTTGTGTCCTGCTTCTGTCTCTTCCTCAGTTTCCTGGGTCAATGATGTCAAACATGCATGATTGTAAAGGTAAATGGGAGAGCATATGAAGTGTATGTTCCCCATTGAGAAAGACTTGAGGAACCAAGACAAGTTTTGCAGAGCAGGCTTTTAGGAGCAGCAGGCTAAGTCATTTGTCCATTCATGCACTCATTCAGTCATTCTTTTATTCATCCATTCATTCATTCCTTTATTCATCCATTCAACATTAAATGTGCACTGCTGAGTACTGTAGAAAATAACAACAGCTAACAATTTGTGGGCATTTACCTTGTGCCCCATTCTGTACTAAGGACTCTATAGCATCGTGTTTAGCCCTCACAATGACCTGATGAGGTGACAGTGTGAATATTGCCCTCATTTAACCAATAAGAAAACCAGAGCTCTGATAGGTAAAGTGACCTAGTTAAGGTCATGCAGCCTTTAAAGTAGTGAAACCTGCACTAAAACCAGGTTGGTTTGACACCAGTTCTTAGCCACTTTGCTATATACTCAGGAAGGCTCTGGGAACAAAAGATGGTGCTTCCAGTGTGGATTTAAGAACAATTTGGTGCAATCCAGGACTGCGGGGCTATGAGAGAGGGCTTGCTGCGAGGTGATGGGAGCAGAGAGGGACAGTGGTCACAGGTGGATGGGGTTGTAAGACCTAACCTTTCCCAGGTCATTGCTGGGCCTGGAATCTGACCATGGGGACAAACTATCATAATTGGATCGACAGAGAGGAGGAGGGGCTGAAGGGCTCTGGAACCAGGAAAGGGGAATGGAACACCCAAAGGTAAAAGTAGAGAGCTGAGTCAGGCAAGGAGATTTCCCCAAGTGCAAAAAGGGACCAGAGTTAGAGGCATCTCTGAAGATGGGTCCATTTCATCCTGGACTTGAAAATAATGTTTTCCCTTCTCAGGACTCCCCCCCCCACCCGCCATCTTCCTGTGCCATGACCACTGTCCCCCATTCTTCTCTTTCCCTTCCCTTGGTTAATGAGTATCAGTAAGCTGTTATGGAATAACCAATGCCTGTGGAATGAAGAGCTGAGTTAAATCACATCTCTACCATTTCCTGGTGCTTGAAGCCAGCTGAACCTGGGATGGCAATCTGACTGTGTGACATCAAGCAAGTTACTTAACCTCTCTGAGCCAACTTTTCCTCATTTATAAAACAGCAATTTTAATTCCTATCACATAGCATTGTTTTGAAGATTAAACAAAATAGCATTAAGAAAAAGTGGCAGAGAGAGGGCCTGCTACTATTTATTAAATGGCAGCATTCTTCCTGTCCCTTCTTCTCTTTTTACCCCCTCCTTTCCTTTTATCTTTCTTCTCTCATTTTTCTTCACACCCTCCCCATGTCTCCTTCCTTTCTTATTTCTGATGCATAATTAATTAATTAATTAAATGTCATTCCATGTCACACATGATTTCAAGACACTGAACAGTCACTATCATGTTCTGTGGAGGTGTGGGAGGATCTATTCTTGTTTTTCTAGGACTTAGAGGGTGAAAAATTATACACATGCATACTCATTTTACATATATTTACTGATTATGCACACACACATACCTGTACATAAATACGCATACCTATAGCTTTGTTTGGTTTGTGTGCTTATTTTAAAGTTCTGGCATCTGTAAAAACCTTCCCGGGGATCCCATGGTAGTTCATTGCCAAAGTCAAAGCTGGGCTCTGGCCCTTGCTCCAGTTTTTTCAGCTGTACCTGGCCCCCTCTTAGCTCTTCCCAGCTCCCCGGGTGGAGGTGAAAAGTTCCAGCTTAGTGATCTGATGGCTTTGCAATCAGAACATGGTAGTTTTCCAGTATCACTGTATTCAGGAGGAAAGCTGAGTCATTTTAGTTACTATGGCTCTTCTTGAACTGAACAGGTATTCTTAACAGCAGTCACGTTTTCCTCCCAGGATGGTGTATTTAGGGTTTACATCTCTCATCTTTGCTAGATGTTATATAGGTAGTTATCATCAGAAATTGTCCTTGCCTTCCATGAGATTATAGTGCAGGAAAAGCAATCAATCCCACAGGTGTAGTAGAAAGAAGATAGACATTACAGTCGAAAAACAAAACCAACAAACAAAATGGAGAAGTGAAAAGCAAGACTCAGATCTAGCTCTACTACTCACCTTTTCAGTTTCCCAGGGCCCCAGTTCCTCTGAGCCTCAGTGCTGCCACTTCTGCATAAAGAAGGGGATTCTTCCCACCTTCAGGGATTACACAGCAGGGACCCAGGAAAGTAGCTTCCAATTTCCTGAACAGGAAGCACTATCTAAAGTGAAGCAAAGCAAGATAACTGATAGGGGCCCGCATTTGTTCATCGGAGACGGTTCTGGTCACGGAGCAACTTAGGGGAGACCAGGAGAAGGCAGCCTTCCAGCTCAGTCCCTTGACAAATGCTTTGGGGAATACGGAAGTGCTTGGGAAGTAGCTGTTGCCCTCAAGGAACTCACAGACTAGGATAATTCATGAATCATGTAAGGTTGTTCATAAACACTTAAGCCTATTTCAAATAACTTACGGTAGGCAGGTGCAATTAAATATTTATGAGTTGGATTTATTAAAAAATGAACTCCAGTTTACCTTAAATTCCTGACCTAGAAAGGTGTATTTTTCATTCATTCACTCAACAAATATTTGTTAAGCATCTACCTTGTCCCAGGTTCTTTGTTAGGAATCAGAGATTGAAAGACTGGAGTTTCTGATAATGAAGAAAGCAGAGACCCCACGTGCAGAAATATGATTGATACCATAATATCTAATATTTGCAGCAGGATGGAAGAAAAGCTACTGACTCTTGAGCCCTCAGTGGACTCATTCTAAAAATGAGGAGATAGGGCAGAGAGAGCATGAGCAACTGGCCTGGGGTAACCCAGCTGGTGGGAGGCAGAGTCAGGTTTCAGCATTCATCTGTGTGACCCACAGCCGTGGCACTTCGTGGCCTGGGCTGCTCTGTCAGGGCCATCATCTCATTGCTTGTCATGGCAACCTTGTGAAGAAGGAGGTGCAGGCATCCTTAGTCCGTCCTTGTAATGGGAAAGGTGAGGCCCAGAGAAGCCCAGCAGTTCGCCCAAGGTCACGCCGTTAGCTGGTGGAAAGCCGGGTTTGCAGACGTATTTCTGCCTCCAAAGCTGTAGCTGGTGGTACCTGAGTCTCTGCCGGTCAAACCCAGGCATCTGGGCTGCGTGGGATGGACAAGAGAAGTCCCTCTGCCACTCTGGCTCAAAGAGCAGATGCCAATTCACTTGTCCTCCTTCTCTCCTCTCCAGGGCGGCCTCATCGCACTGTTGCTGCTCCTGCTTGTCTTCACGGTGGCCCTGTACGCGCAGAGGCGCTGGCAGAAGCGTCGCCGCATCCCCCAGAAGAGTGCCAGCACGGAAGCCACCCACGAGATTCACTACATCCCCTCGGTGCTGCTGGGTCCCCAGGCCCGGGAGAGCTTCCGCTCCTCCCGGCTGCAGGCCCACAATTCCGTCATCGGCGTGCCCATCCGGGAGACCCCTATCCTGGATGACTATGACTACGAGGAGGATGAGGACCTGCCCCGGCGCGCCAACCACGTCTCCCGCGAAGACGAGTTCGGCAGCCAGGTGACCCACACCCTGGACAGCCTGGGCCGGCCAGGCGAAGAGAAGGTCGACTTTGAGAAGAAAGGTGAGTTCCTGGTTGCATTCCACCTTCCTGGGGGGATGTCGGGGAGCTGGGTGGTTGGGGACACAGGCAGTGTCTTCTGGCTAAGCCATTTGGAATTTACGGCCAGCCTCTCTCTTGGGTTCCCAGAATTTGTCTTCTTTGGTCTTGCAATGTGATGGGAGAAAAAAAAAGTGTCAGCCTTCCTGGAATTGCAGTTGTGAGGGGCATCAGAGGGTATGTAGTCCAATCCCTCTCCAGGGTTTCTTGATGGCTTCCCTGGACAGTGTTCTCCCTACTCAGGAAAGAGCCCCTTCCTTTTCGGGACACTACTGCTCACACCCCTACCCCCACGCTGCCTTGGCCAAAGCAAGCTGCGGTGGAGAACAGCAGTCATCGTCAGTGTGGGCAAAAAGAGACTGCACAGCTGCAAAACAGCCTTTCTTCCTTCCCTCCCTGCCTTCCTTGTCATAAGCTGGGAGACAATACAATGTGGCGATAAAGAGTCTGCACTGGGGAAGATGGAAGACTTAGGTTCCATCCCAGTAACACTAACCCCATAATCTTGGGCAAGCCACACATTCCTCTCCCTTCAGGGGCACAAGACATGGCTCTTCTACCTTGCAGTGTTGTTGGGAAGTGTGAATGAAGTAACTGTAAGCTCTTTGGTATACGGTAAACGTCCAATACACTCAGTTCCATGTAATTGTTACTGTCACTCATGCCATCGCTCTTAGAGTAGGCACTCTACACCGTGACAGACAAAACAGAAGTTGTCCAAAGAGTGTGAGTGGTGGGTGCCTGAAAAATAAGACCCTGTCCTTCCAAGGCGGATGGTGGAGTGGCGGCAGGAGGAGGCGGGCTTGAATCCGCCTCCTCAGTTTGCTGGCTGCGTGGCCTTGGGCAAATCTCTTAGCTGCCAAGCAGCTCCGTTTCTTCATCTCACATGTTTTCATCTAACCAAAATGATTGTTTAAGTTCCCCTGAGTGGGCTTTATAACAAACAAAGTGGAATTTGAAATAAAGCAAAGGAAGCTTAGATCCAGCCACCCTTAGATCCAGTTAGGGCAGGAGAGGAAGAAATCCAGGCTTTGTTCTCCTAGGGCTGCTGTCAAAAATGATCACAAACTGGGTGGCTAAAAACAACAGAAATGTGTTCTCTCTCGGTTTTGGATCCGAGAAGGCTGAAAAGAGGTGTTAGCAGGGCCATGCTCTCTCTGACAGCCCTAGGGAAGAATACTTGCTTGCCTCTTCCGAGCTTCTGGTGGCTTGCGTGGCTTGGAGCTGCATCACTCCGTCTGTTCAGTAACGGTGAATTCAGGACCCACCCTGCTCCAGTGTGACCTCAGCCTGACTTAACTCATTACGTCCGTGATGACTTTGTTTGCAAGTAGGGTTACATTCTGAGGTCCTGGGGACACGATTCGACACCGCACGCCAGGCAAGGAGAAGGGAGCGGGCACACGTCTCCTGATTTCAGGCAGGTCACTGCCCACTCTGACCATACTGAGGTGGGTCTCGAGGCTGTCGTTGCAGCCGTGTGGACCCAAAATACTGGTCCTCTTTGCCTGGACAGAAGAGGAATGATTCTGCTGGCAGATTGCAGCAGACGGACCAGCAGCAGCTCAGACCAGAGCTTAGATCAACAGCTTATTCTGTTGGCTCAGGCGCCCCTGGCGGAGAGACCCACGGGGCTCTGCCTTAAAGAGCTGCCTGGGCTTAGCCATGGGTTGTGGTAAGAGTGGGCAGGTATCCAGAGGCTGGGCAGGCCACAGAAAAGTCATCCCACAGTCCTCTGAAATTACATTGCCAAGGGCTAATTCCACTTGTGAATTTCATACTTAGAATTTGCCCATAAATTCAAACTGCCTCTTCTGACTCGAGCTCTACCAGCCTGCTTTTCAGTTGAGACCTGCACATAATAGAGGGACTATCTGGAGACCAGAGGGAGAAAGTTTTATTACAGAGTGGCAACTGCTTGGGGTTCTAGGCCTCAAAAGCATTGGGCTGCGCGGGGTTGACAATCAGCTGCCGCACATGGTGTGGCCCTGCTCTTTGCTGGATATTGGAAGATTTCTTTATCAGTTGGTGAGTAGCTCACTGCCCTGATCCGCCCACTGCCCTTCTGCTGCCTGGCAGTCCCAACCCCTCTCCAAGGACTCTCCTGAACTTCCCACCGTCCAGCAACCGGGGGGCTTTAGGACGCCGCTCCAGTAGTGCGGCTGGTGTCTTTTCTGACTAGTTGGTGCCCGTGCCCTAGAAACTGTCAGATGTTTTGAATACCACCCCTGATATCACTTTAGCAAGATGCTGGGAACTTAATTGTGTCAATATGTGAATGCTCAGTGCTCTGCTTTATACATAATAGAAACTCGATACATTTTAATTCCAATTCCCCTTATCACCTCCTGAATTTTGTGTGTCCTTCCCTAAATACTATGCATGGAAGCTTAAGGAAATTAAAATAATAAATTTATCACTTTTTTGAGGAATGGGGAGGAGGATGGAAGAATGGATGTTGAACTTTCTTAATTTTGTTTTATTATTATGAAAGGTATGCATGCTCTTTGTAACAGAAGGAAGGCAAAAAGGGAGAGGGGCGGGGGGGAGGAAATCAGGTGTCTAAAGCAATAGCTAGGAATCCTATCCATCTCTCTCTCCAAGCCCCACTAATAGGAACCAAAGGTAGTGATGGGTAATAGTTTGATTTATATTCTTCTAGCCCTTTTCTAGTGTACACATAGCATACATATATGAGTGTTTGCATCCAGATATACACAAATGGGGCCATCCTACTCACATGTATATGAAAAGCATCTTTCCATGTCAGCCATGCATCTCTCCCTTGTTCTTGTGGAAGGCTGTACAGGATCCCATAATGTAAGCATGCCAGAACTCACTTAACCACCCTCTGTTGTTGACCATTATCTCAGTTTTTTACACTTATAAGCAATACTTCAATAAACATCCTTGTACATATACTCTTGCAAAGTGTGAGAACAATTCTGTAGGACAAATACATACATAAAAGCAGCATCACTGCATCACACAGAAGGGAGATCCATTTGTAATTTTGGTAAGTATTGCCATATTTATTCATTTTTAAATGTGTTTTATACTCTCGAGGAAGGCTGCGTACAGTCTCCCACACAGATCCACACAAACAACCCACTACCCCGTCATACTGATTATTTTTATATTATCACAGACTCTTCCAGTCTTTATCCATATAGTTGCCATCATTTTGTATGTGCAATTTTCTTTTGTGATTTTTTTTCTGATTACATTGGTCCAAATATCTTTCTTGGTCAAAAGTCAGTGTTCATAGTTAACCCTGCATAATGATTCTTTTGGTGAAATGATGCACAGTAAAGGCATTCTCTGCTCTGTCTTGCCAGCCCAGGACTTAGGGTGGAGGGAGGAAAGAGAAATGACATCAAATACCAGCAGTGGCCCTCAGCAAAGATGGGAAGGGTCTTGGTCCCTCTGACACGGGGCCAGTAGGCTGGGCCTTGATGTTGCTCACTGAATGCAGAGCAGGAGGCGTTGGATTGAGTGGGAACTTTGTTGTAAGGGAGTTTGAATGCCTAGGAGAGCTCCACTCCTGTCCTATACTTTGTCTCATCGCGCCATTTATAATCAACCCCAGATGGAAGGTGTGTGGAAGGGTTGGTGAGGAAACCAAGGCTGCTACTGCTGCTGCTGCTGACAGCTGAACTCTCCTTAGATGTTACCATGAGCCAGGTACAGCTCTGAGCACTTTCCGTGAATTATGTCTTCTAAACCCAGCCTATTAGGAAAGTTCTCATATTGTCTGCAATCTACAGAATAGGAGACTGAAGCAAAGGGAGTTTAAGTAGTCTGCCCAAAGTCACACAGCTAGAGAGTAGTGGTGGAGTTTTCAACTCCAGCAGCAGAGCTGTCGGGGTAAGGAGCAGAGCTGGGATTTGAATGCACTGCTCCACTCTGAGGTTCCTAATCCTTGAGAAGGCACAAGTTCTTGAAATTCCAGGGATGATTAAAGCATAGGGACTGTGGCCTTACTTCACCCACATATCTGGGAAGAAAAAGTGGGTAATTAGCATCTGTTCTGTGAGGCAGGAAGCTGCTACACAGTAATTCTGAGCTTCTGTTTTGGCAGGAGGGACTTTCCAGCAGGGAGATCCCATCTCTTTGCAGTATTTTGAGTAGTCCCTAGGGGTGTAGGAAATTCATGTTGGGTGTGAGTAGAGCACTTTAGGGTGGCAGAGAACTGAAAAGCTGCTTATTAATTAACCTTTCTGACAGTCCCTGTGAACGTCACCTTTGTGTAGTGCCTTATAAAGTTTCAGATCACTTTCATAGGCGACATGTCATTCAATGCCTTAGGGTGGCGTTCAAGCTTCCTCACACAGAGGCTCTAGCCTGAGTTTCTAGCTGCCTCACCTTCACCTTGTGCCCATTCATCCCCTCTTTAAGCCTCACTGGTCTTATTGGCATCCCTGCAGACACTGGGTCTTCACACCTCCTTCCTGTTCCCTGCTTACCCTGCCATTGTCCACACAGCACTGCCTCGTAACAGTCCCATGCCTAAAGCTTTCTTGTGGTTCTCCATTGCACTTTGATTAAATCTTCATTCCTTGCCATGGTCTACAGGTTTCTGCATGATCTGCTTTATCTGCCCAACCTCATCTCATTGCACTTGACCCTCACTCTCTGTGCTCCAGCCTGTTCTTCAGACTTGTTTGCTAAGCTCTGTTCTACCACGGGTCCTTTGCATATGCCATGATTCCTTTGCCTGGAAAAATGCCCCTCTTTCTTTCCCCATCTGTCACAGCTTGCTGATGTCTTGGCATTCTGATCACAGCTTAAGTGTCACTTCATCAGACAAAGCTCCTTTCTAGGTGGGTTCTTCTTGTTTGTCTTTCATCATCTCCCATGTTTGTTTATGTAATAACAGTTTTCATTTTTGTATTTACTTACTAAGCATTTTAATCCTCCTACTTGACTGAGACTTCCTTGAGATCAGGTCCCAGGTATGTTTGGTTCTCCTGTGCCTCACAGAGTGCCTGACACATAAACAGGTGCTCAAAAAAATGTGTGTTGGGGGAGTAGACTGAGGAATGGATAAGTAGATGAATGAATGGAAAGATGGTTATGTTAGGACCTGTCCACAGGCTCAGTGGTCAGCCCACTGGTGTCATTTACCCAAGCCCACTGGTGTCATTTACCCAAGCCCATTGGTGTCATTTACCCAGCCCTCTGGCCGCTGCTCCCATCATCTCCCCACTTCCCTCTCTCCTGAAACTACTCAATCTGCCTTGCCAAAGTGCACCTTGTTCCTCCTCTCTCTTCTTTTCTTGGGACACTGTTCTCTCCAGATAAAAAACCCTCCCACTTTGCCCCTTGTCTAGGAAACACCACCCATCCACGAAGCTGTAGTTTAACACCTCCCACTTCCAGGAAGTCCTGGAGCGCAGGTGGAAGTTCTCAGAGAGCATGGGGAAACTCCCTTACTAAGCTCAGCTCCAATTTTGAAAGAACCTTCGGGTTTTTAAATCTTGAGTGTGCTGCGAGCACTACCTGCCAGCAAGAGGAGGGCAAAATCGGCAGATTTGCTTTAACCTGGTTCACATATCAGGGTTCCGCATAGGAATATTTTAGAAAGATCCAGCTTAAAAAGAAAAAGGCTTGGAAATCTCTTGGTACCAGACTGCCCTGATAAGGTGATGCTCCCCCCGCCTCTTGTTCGGAAGGCTTTTGGAATTCTGCATTGCACAGCACCCTTTACAAAGCCTGCTGGCTGCTCCCTGCACCACTTCACACCGTGGTCA
>JAQZBX010028721.1:6034-27766 GCA_029593785.1 Cabassous unicinctus
CAGAAGAGCAGCAATGGAAAAAAAAATAAAAGTCTAAATGAAAGACGAATTCTCAAGTACATGAGAGAGTTGATAGCTTTTCCTTATTTTAAATTCTTGTTCTATTGTATGTCCCCAGGTCTCCTCCTTCAAAACAATATCGCTTCCCTTTCTCCTGAGTTTTTCCCTGTTGCCTCATGCGAGCAGCCACTCTTACACTTAATTAAACTGGACATGTGGAGTCTGCCTTCAGATTCAATTTTATTTTTCCTACCCCCTTCGTGCTGCTTTTGCTCTGGAATACAGAGGATAAAGGCATTAGAGGAACCAAGATTCAGATGATCTTTCGATTATGTCTGAAGCAGAGCTATCATCTGACCATGTCAGGTCAATCATTTCAGATCACTCAGGGAAATTGCCAGCTTTCTCTGACTTTCGTCAGGTGGCCAAACAAGATTCACCATTATTTTTCTTCTACTAGAGATGTCATTATCAATGTCACTGTCCTCTCTGAAAACTCTGTTCTATTTTTTCTTGAACTAGAAAATTAGCATTAGCTCAATTGCACATTTAAAAATGGTGCAATTTTTTCTTAATTTCATCTCCCCTCTCCAAACACTCCCATGTGTGCACACACAAACACACACACACACGCACACACACATACACATGAACTAATAATCGCAAGCACCAGCCAGCCCGAAGTATGTTTGGGAAGCCCCTTCTTTCATCAAATGAGATCCTAAGCCAATCTCCTCAAAGGAAAATAAATTTAAAGAGGTGAAGTAGTTGTTTGATTATTGTATGCTAGGTGCTAAATTTTCATTGAAATCTTCATGGAGTCTGAATTGCTCCCCAAAAATAATGTGGACTCTGGCATTAGACAGACCTAACGTTGAATCCTTGTATACTACTTAGAGCTGTGTCGTCTCATTCACATTAATTCACCCTTGCAAACTTCTGATTCCTCATTTGAAAAATAAAGATAATATCTACCATGCATGGTTTTGTTACAGATTAAAATAAAATATTAACTAGTGACTAGTACTGTGTTAGTAAATAACAATTGTGCTAGTAAATAATAACTAGCACAATGCCTGGCACATAGGGACACTCAGTACATGTTTTTGTATTGTTTTATTCAAACAGACCTACTTTAGATTGCTAGTTATTAAGGAAAATACAGGATTTCA
The DNA here is from genome assembly GCA_029593785.1 of Cabassous unicinctus. NCBI lineage: Eukaryota > Metazoa > Chordata > Mammalia > Cingulata > Chlamyphoridae > Cabassous > Cabassous unicinctus. Next base: position 7,207 of record JAQZBX010028721.1, read on the forward strand.
GAAGTTTATTTCATAACACAAAGCCTATGTAGGAACTATGTAGATTGTAAGCTCTATGACTTTTCTAGTTTTGTACCTCCTACTCTGCAGTAGCACAGAAGTGTGGATATTGTAAGCATCCAGTAAATATTTGTTAAACTCATCATCTGGTAACACTGTGGTGGTGAACTCTTGAGCTGATGTTCTAAGACTCCTGATGTTTAAGAACCTCATTCCTAATAGAGACAAGATGGACAAAGAATATTCGTGGTTATGTGTTTGAATAGCTTATTCATATAAGTTTCTATCCTGAATGTTGAAGAAAACACCTACTTGGACTCCATAGGGACACTTCATGGATAAGGTATGATTCCCAATGAGTTTTTAAGTAAGGAAAATAGGCATTCTTACAAAGATTAGATGAAAGATCATTCCAAGAAAATGCCTATGGTAAAGACTCAGATATTTGAAACCCATTGAATATGGGTAATGAGAGTGTGAAAGAGAGAGATTATGCAAATTCCAGTAGATTTAAGGCGAGTCATGTAACTAAAGGGTGGGAAATGAATATATCTAATGATAAAATGTCTTGCAATGATCTTTACAATATTTTAGCAGCAGCATCTCTGAGTATCCAGCTATATTATATTACACTGTGTTTTTCAAATTAATTAATATTGTGCTCTTAGACTGTACTTCTGGTCTTTCATCTACTGAATCTTTGCTATGAGACTAAATGAGCTTTCCCAAGGATGACTGCTTTGATGTAGCTCTTCAAGGGAAAGGGAATACAGTATATTCACATATAAAATGCTGTTAGTCCTTTATTAAAGGGTGGAAACATGGTGGGGGCCCATCTTCCCTCTGATGTTACCTGGGCATAAGTGTTAATTGTTGGGAAGCGGGTGTGGCTCAGTGGATAGAGCCCCCGTTTACCATATGGGAGGCCCGGGTTCGCGTCCCGAGGCCTCCTTGTGAGGGCACGCCGGCCTGAGAGGTGCGGTGGGCTGATGCAGCAACCTCATGGCAGGAAGCAGGTGTGGCGCAATGGATAGAGCACCCGTTTACCATATGAGAGGCCCCGGGTTCGCTTCCCGGCGCCTCCTTGTGAGGGCAGGCTGGCTTGCGCGGCGCTGTGGGCTGATGCGGCAAAACCTCACAGCAAGGGGGAGATAAGCAGACACAGAGAAGACACCCAGTGAATGGACACGGCAGCACAAGCAGCAAGGGGGGGATAAATAAATAAAATAAATAAATCTTTAAAAAAAAAAAAAAAGTGTTAATTGTTTTCATCTCAGTTTGTTACGCCAATCTTCCCTGATGAAAACGAGCAGTCCCTAATATTTGTACTCTGTAAAAAGATCATTTTGTTTCAAATGAAACATTTACAGTCAAAATCTAGTAATGGACTTCTCCGATTCAGAAGTTAACTAAGAGAAAGACTAGGATACAGATTTGAAACCCATTAAATGCACTTATAACAAAAAAGATAACCATGCTACACTGATACACACTGTCATGTCTTTCCTCTCTGAAACTCTCCTCACCCAGTCCCAAATTGTTATGAGTATACTAGAGCTACATTACCAATGGAAGTCAGAAATGCAGGGCTTTTCACCCATTATGGTTGAGGGCAGACGGGTTATCTTTCTTGTTGTCATGTCTAAAGGGCTATAAAATCTCATTCGAATCACATATTCCCACTGGCCCTCAAGTTCTCTATCTCTAAAACTTAGATAATGCAACTACCTCAGAAGAAAAGATGAATGGTGTTTCTTGTCCCAGCATGTGGCTGCTGTTTGGCTCTGAGCAGAGCGATTGCCTGTGAAATAGTATTTAGATGGAGCACGGGGCCCGGTTTATCCGTCCTGCCAGGCTGCTCCAGCCACATGGTGTACTTTCTACCTACCTGGCCATAGCTAGGGCTCTCGCTGCTCCTGAGGCTGTAAAGAAGAGGTTGTGTTGTCCAATGGCTGGACTGTCCCTGGGGAGGATCTGGCTTCCCAGGATACCAGGGTGACACCACCTGGAAGTAAGGGGTGTTACAGACCTGAGACTTCAAACAACCAGAGCCGGGAGATGGGAAGGAGCCAGTGGATAAACGGTTTGTCCCCTGTCCCCACAGCTAACACTGGGGTGCACTAGCTCCACGAGGCTCTCTGGGTCCTCAGAGAGAACCAGCAGGCAGGAATATTATTAGGAAACTCTCCTCACCACTACAAAGCAACCACTTGTGTTTGCTTCCTCTCTGCTTTCTCCTCAGTGTCTCTTCCCTCAACTTCTTCTTTTGCTTCCCTTGATTGCAACCTCAACAAGGAGTCAGCAGAAAAGATTTGGCCTCAGACTCTGTCTCCTGGGAAGTGCAGAATCACAACAGCTCTCCCATGTGGAGGCAAGGGCTTCGAACCTGCAAGCTGCAGCTTAGGTTTGAATCCCATTTCTGATACTTTCTAGCTGTGCACCTTTGGGCCTTTTCACTTAACCCCTCTATCTTAGTTTCCCCATCTGTAAAATGGGCATAATAATACTATGTAGTTTATTAGGGTTGTTATAAGAACTGAATGAGTTAATACATGTAAAGTGCTTAGAAGAGTGTTTGGTGCACAGTAAACTCTACATAAGTGGGACTCTCCATTGTAATGATTATTATTTCTGTACTTCCTACTTTGCATACTCTTTAGGTATCATATTTCCTGCTTCTTGTCAGGATTTCCATATAGTCTGTGAGCCCCTGAATTCCTAACAATCTATTCCCTTTTGCTTATGTTAGTCAGACCCAGTTTCTGGGTTTTTTGCAAGCAAAGAATTATAATTGACACAATACAGAAACTATCATTTGCTCCAGGGGGCGATGGAGAGGTTGGGTGGTTCCTGGAGTCATGTGAGAGCAGATCTGACGTCCCTCAGGGTGTCAGAGAAGTCAGGAGATTTACCCAAGGTCACACAGCCGGTAAGCAGCAGAGCCGGGACTAAAACCCAAGTTTGCCTACAAAAACCCATCCCCTTTCAACCACACTGGAGGGTTTTCTAGTTTTTATTTTCTTGATATAAGCAGTTGGCTTTATCGTGAGTGCTGACCATGTTTAAAATGCTTGAGATGCATAATTTAATTTAATTCTCAGAGCAACCCTAGGAACTAGGAGCAGAACTTCATGTCCATCCTATTTAAAAGATGAATAGTATAAGGTAAGTTACAATAACCTCCCCAACATTCCTACTGCTAGTACGTAGTAGAATTTGGACTCTAATCCAAGGGACCTGAGATCAAAATCCAGGCTTGTCTTCTCTGCTCGACATTGCCACGTAAACAGTAGTATGTGGGGCTGTTTGGGCTGAAGTGGGGATGTCAAGTTTCTCCCCTACCTCTGGCCATCTCCTCACTCTCTGCTTCCTAGTTGCTGGCTCAGAGAAGCTTTTATAAATTTCTGTGCTATCCATGCTGCCCCCTCCTTAGGAGTGAAGTAGCTGGGAATAGCCAACACCCGGGCAGACGATGCCAAGAAAGATCCATGACAGCTTATCAGTTGGGGCTGGAGGTAACCCGAGGGATGACACAGCAGACTCAGTCTCCCCTGCCATCTGCACCTGCTGTATTGACAACCTACCAGGGGGCCCTGGGGGCAATCGGGGACTGTGGGCAAGGCTGAGACCTCAAAGTTACAAACCCCAGGATGCCTGTACCTTCCTCTGGAGCAGCATCGGAAGGAACGGAGGTAAATCTGATGAGCATATGCTTGAGGGTGCCTGTGGCATTTCTGTCTATTGGATACATGGAAAGACCTGAGTAATGAGATAATAAAGTTGGAAACACTTGGGAAGTAAAAGTGCTATGTAAATATAAGACACTACTGTCTTCACATGTGACGTGCCCGGGAGGAACTCTTATTATTTTAATTCATTCATTTCTTTATATCTACTTATTTTTTGAGGAGTTTAAGGTGTCTTACACAAAATATATGATACAGTAGATATGAATGTGAAAGTCTGCCACAGCAAAACATGAAATGAGGAAGCCATAAAGGAAAGGATTGGCTGACTTTATTACATTCTGATCTAAAATTGCTGTGTGACAAAAGACATCATAAAATAGGGGCAAAGACAAGAGACTGAGTGGGAGGGATTGGCAGCAACATTTATACCAAAGGGTTAATGTCTATATTTTACACGGTGCTCCCAGAAATCTGTTTTGGAAAAGGCAAACCACCCAATAGAAAAATGGATGAAGTGCATGGTCAAGCATTTCACAGAAGAAATACAAATATCCAATAAACATGTGAAATATGAGAAAATATGCACAATGGCTTCCTTAGTAACAGGCATATGCAATTTCCTTCCTATTTCATTGGCAGAAATGTAATCTATGGAAAGTATCTGCAGAAAGTATGGGCAGAGAGATGGAAAATGAGCACTGCTGCATGGTGGTGAGATTGTTAATGATGTAGCCCTCTTGGAGAGCAATTTGGCTGATTATATACAAATTTTAAATAAATATGTCCTGTGACCAGGCAATTTCACTGTAGGGATCCAACCCACAGAAACAGTCACACACATGCACAAACATTTGTATGTCCCAGGCTGTTCAGTAATATACTTCTTGAAAGACCAAAACCTTAGGAATTATTGTCTAGCACAGCATTCAATGAACTACAATAGAACCCCACCTAAACTGCATGTCAAAGATCTATGTGAACACACCTGAAAAAAATATATAATATATTGCTAATTTTAAGAGTAGTTATGGATCAATAACTTTGTTGTATTCCCAAGTATGTGATATATGACTCACATGTTGCATCTGTATGTATGTATAAAAGTGCAGAACATTTTCTAGGCTAGCCACTGAGCTGTAAACAGGAGTGAATGAGGGATTCCATTAAGTGAATAAATATTAATTGAGCACTTATTATACTGCAAACACCATACTTGGCATTGGGGATATAGGAGTGCACAAAATAGGTAAAACCTTTTTGCCTTTGGGGAATTTATATCACAATGTAGGGAGGCAGAAAAAAATAAAATAAATGCATAAAACATACAGTATATAGAGGGTTATAAATGCTTGAAGTGAAAACAAAGCAGGAAAGTGGGATAGAGGTTCTAGGATTGGGGTTTGAACTGAAATAGGAAACTCAGAGAAGCTTCACTGAGTGACATTTGAGTAAAGACCTAAAGAAAATGAGGGACTGAACCCTGTAGATATCTTGGAAAAGATTGTTTCACAAAGAAGTAATAGCAAGTACAAAGGCCCTGGGGCAGGAGTTTGCAAGGCACATTTAAGGACTGGCAGGAAGGCAGTGTTGTTGGAACAGTGTTCAAGGGGAGGAGATAGAGGAAATTGAGCCACAGAGATTATGGCAGGCTCCTATTCTGAATGAGGTGGGAAACCACTGCAGGATTTTGAGAAGAGGAGTGACAAGATGCAGCCTTAACAAGATCCATCTGGGGTAGTGTTATGAACAGACTGAATGAAGACAAGGGCATAACAGAGTAAGGTCAGGAGGTTATTGCAAAAATCCAGGCAAGAGGGGGAAAAAAGCTTGGACAAAGTAGGCTCTCAATAAATGTCCGTTTCCTGTCCCTTAAAAGAACACTATGTTCTCTTCACTTTAATTCTGTGGGATTCATAGATAAACTCTGTTAGGATAAACTGCATCCTTTCAGTTGGCATTGGCACGTAGAAGAGGCAGAGATAGACTAATATAGCATGAACCTTATGAGGGGCTGCGAATGGGAGGATGGAGCCTGAGAGGGTGAGCTGATGAGTGTGGCAGCCACTGCAAAGGCAGAAGCAGCACCTCCAGGAGAATCCAAGGTTAAGTCCAAAGGAGGATTGGCAGCCCAGGAGACATCAAGCTGGAAGCAGTGAGAAAATGGCAGGGTGGGGCTTTGCAGTGGAAGGCAGCAGTCACCCTCGAGGTGAGGTGTAACCTGAGACATCAGGCCACCTGGCTGTCCACCACGGGCAAGGAGCACACAAAGCAGAAGTTTGGCTCTAGCACAGCACTAGGGAGTTGCTGGCTTCTGGTGCTCCAGATCAAGGGATGGAGAGAAACCCTGGGAGTCTGGCACATGGACAAAAGGGGAAAGGGATCTTGCAGATGTGGGAGCAAATCAGGAAGCAGTTAAGGAAGAATGCAGTGGAGCTATGATGGCAGCAGCTGCTGTCTGCAGGGACATCTGAAAGAAATTATTTTTGAATTCCCTTGGCCATCAGGCACCAGACCTTCAGGCAGCAGGGTTCCCAGGATTCTGTACAGGGTGAGAGTGGAGGGAGGACTGCTAAGGAAGATAGCTGAATGGCTCATTGTACATCACTAGAGTAGGCTTAGATCTGGGGCAAGGACCACCAATTTGGAGTCTCCTTCCTGCAGTCAGAGCCTCATTAATGAGGTCCAAAGAGCAAGCTCTGCATCTGCAGCTAGCATTGGGTTCAACCCAGCCACCTGGCTCAGCACTAAGAGTTTGCAGTTTAAACTTCTAGAAAAGTTTCCCTGCTGTGACTAGCTGAACATGATCCCTCGGCTTTCTTCCTTCCTCCGCTCACAATATTTATACTCATTTCTTCTATTGAAATCTACCTGCTCCTGTTCTATTAAAATTGTGTGACTGGCAGCTCCTATTCCACTGAAGCCTGCAACCCATCTATTCTCCAGACAATGAGGTAGGAGCATCCCATCTTCCATTGTGTTTGCATGGCCTTCTACGCACAGATCTTCGATCTTACAAAGGCAAGTCAGAGATGCCTCCTTCCAAATCTAGGTCCCTGAACTCTTCATTTTGAACTATCATTATGCATTTAACCAGTTCCAGATAAATAGAATAAGATCCCAGTTCTTCCCTCTTTCCTGATGCTTGCTCTAGCAACCTCACTCTTTAAAGTACTACAACCACCAAAGACAGGATGGAGGCGTCTTCCACAACTGCAGTGCTGTGGGTTGTGTGCCCTAGGGAGCTGGATGTATTAATAGCTAGCATTTACATACATGTCACAAAACCCTTCCCTTTAGTCCTCTTTAGTATGCCCCAAACACTGTCATAATGCCCTGATTTTAAGGAAGAGGAAGCTAAAGCTGCAAGAGATGAGGTACTATTTGAAGACTTCTGAGAGCATGCTTGGAGGTTCTAGCAGGAAAGCAAAGCTACCGTTGGTCCAGAGAATGGCTCTTCTCCTATGGAAAGCCTACCCTAATCAATTAGTAAGGAAGAGGAGATTGGCTTTACCTGCTAGGCCAACCTGATCAAAGGGGCAGCAGGTCTCACCTTTACATCTGTTAAGAGATATGCTCATGACCACACAGCTGAAGTAAGGTCAGCCAGGGATTGAGCCCAAATCCTCAGACCGGGGAGCATGAACTGTTTCCATGACGCCACTGGCATCTGAGCTGCAAAAGGCTCTCCACCTTCCTGCCCTAAAGAACGTGGGTCTATAAGTGGTGCTCAGGAAAAAATAACTGCAAGACTCCTATAAACCATTTTACAAACCCGGCTGAGGATTAAGAATTAATGGGTTCTGGGCACATTTGAACAGAAGGCTCCCTGGTGTTCCCCTGCCAAGCCCTAAAAACTCAGCTGTGTTTTAGGCCGTGCCCTTGAGAGGAAGGCTTTCCCATCTGGTGACCTCTTTTGCAGCAGCTCTTCAGCCAAAATAAGCCAGTTTGGCCAGATTGTGAATAAAATCATTATTGGAAATATTTTGGAGTCTACTGTACAAACTACAGATGAGTCAAATCTGAGGACATAGATTTGTACCAGATTTCCAGCTTGAGTCTACTGACTTCTATAGCAATGATTTTCATGGTCATCTTTGATTCACCTTCTGGTTTTTCTAACTTCTAATACCATCCACAGTTTGAAGCACATTTGGTCAAAGAAAAAAAATCTAGAACATACTTAAAAAGCAAACAAAACCAACCTAAAAAATTCAAAACCTCCTTGGTAATGCAGAACGACAGCATGGAATGTTACAGGAAGAACATTACAGAAAAAGCCAGAACCCCAGAGTTCTAGCCCTGGCTTTGCTAGTAATGAGCTGTGTGACTTGGAGAAATTCACTCAATTTCTCTGAACCTGTGTTCGCTTGTCTTACAAAAAGGAGCTTAGGTTGGGTTGAATTTTAAAAGTTCCTTTCAGATCATTTTATTCCTCTCTGGACTTTCCTGGCAAATGAAGATAAAAAGACTGCCCATTTAACCCAGGTTTTAAATTTGAGTTTACGGTGAGGCTGAGTGATATGTTACACAGAGAGTCACCAGATCCCCCAGTGGAAGCCCTCCTGATTTATCATTCCTCACTCCCTGGTTTTCCATACACAAAATATGCCACACACTCTCTGGGGCACATCTCCCCTTCTTCCCCTGGTAAATTCTTGCATCTGCAGATTCTACTTAAAACTTTCAAAATTATCCTAGTCAATTTAGCAGTGTTCAACCAAAGCTTTCTTATGGCTGGCCCTCTCAAGCTACTCTCTCTTATATCCAGGTTCTATGAGGCTGCTTGACTTTATCTGAGCTTCTCACTAGGGCCTCGCCCTACGCCGCCAAAGGGGCTTCTCCTGCACTTTGCCTGTGTTCCTGGGATTTAACTCTCATGACTATATTAACCCCACCAAAACTTACAATTACATTTAAGATGGTTTCTGTTCTAAAGTCATGACTGTACAAGAACATGATACATTTGGGGGGGTGGGGGGAAGAGGCTATTGAAGCATTTTTCTTACATATTCATTGCCTCTTACCCCAAATGCCCACCTAACGTAATTCCCAAAGTGACTGGAGGCAGCGGTGTGGTCAGCGCAAGTTAAATTTGCAAAGAGATGATTAATATCCTTAAATTGAGGGACAGTCTATAAATAGGAAACTTGTGGAATTAAGCACAGAAGATATGTCCCAAAGAAACTATTGGTTTTTCACTGAATTTGATTATTTTCACTGAATTCAATCAAACATCCAGTTTGTCTGTTACATGCATGGAGGGTGTCTGTCATTGTCTTCCTGGTGAACATTTATTCACTCTAGTAATGTGCTTATGGACTTTTGAAAACCATAAACATTATTTCTTTTCCCCATGTGGGGGAAAGAAAGCACCTTGGTTGGTTAAATGCGTATGGTAGATTCATTAAAAGTCTCCTTTTAGATCATTTGTCTCCTTACCTATGGGCCTAAGTCTAGAGTTGTTTGCTTTTACTCACATCCCCAATGACCTTTGAAAGTCGGCTGAAGTTACATGGGTGCAAAGACGTAAGAAATGCAGAGATAAATCACTAGATCACCAAGCACCCTGACATAGCACAAGGTGAGCCCGTGCACTATTCAGTTTTGAAAGAGAATGAGAAGCAGAGGTACTAGTTAGGGTAGCACATCCTGTTTGACTGGTATCAGCAGCCCAAACATTTGGTGACATTCATCAATCCCCCAAAAGAAAATCTCAAAATTTACCAGCCATTTAAAACAATACCCAATATATTTCATCCCACCCAGTTCTAAACTTGAAGAAAATAACTCATAACAGAGTGTAACGGCCCATAGATGGATTCATGGGGAAAGAAGATGATTCATAACTGAGAGAAGGACAGAATGCAGAAAGTTTGTCCCCCATTCGTATGTCCTTTCTGACAGTCCAAATAACAATCAGCTGAGTGTATCCAAGTCCCCACATATAGGGTATGTTTTCTATCCTGGTTCTCATTGGAGATGTCCTCTCATGGATGTCTATTGAACCCAGTTAAGAGTTCTGCCTGTGAAGTGCTTCATTAGAAACTCTGTGTGCCCACGCTGTCAGGAAGTACAAATGTGCCTGACGGGTAAGGCTCCCCAGCTCAACCCACAGGAAATGCCAGCTCTAGCAGCACGGCAGGTGAGCAAACTATTAAGAAATTGAAGCCCCCTCCCTCATTATAGGAAAATAAATGAGCTGTGTCTCAGAGAGAGGAGGGAGATGGAGGAGAAATTCTTTTATAAAGGGAAGCAATGGGCTTTGAAATCAGACAGATGGAGATTTGAAACCTGGCCCTACCACACACAAATTGGATGACTGCAGCAATTGCTCCAAACTTTTTGAGTCTTCTCATCTGTAAAACACACACAAAAATCCTATCTCATGAAAACGTGAGGATTAAAAGAGATCCAGTACGAAACAGTCAGGGTTAGCCTAGGAAGTGACCCATAGTGAAGGTTTTTGTTAGGCTAGCTCCCTTCCTCTCTCATGCCCATTCTCTCCAGAGGCTTCCAATCTGAATTTATCAGTAGGATGAGGGTGTTCTCAGGCCCACCCTTCTCCCTTCATTTCCTCATCCACATTCTGGGGATGCTTTTCATTCTCAACTGCATCTATGTACATCCTTGCCCTCATGTAGCACTCTATAATTCAAGTTGCTCCCCAGCCTTTCAAAGTACTTTCTCTCCTCAACTCTTCACTCTCTTTCTATACACATGAGTGCTTGAGAAGAAAGTGAAACCTTGGAAAGACTTAGACCAACCACGAGTTCTTCTTTTATTATTTCCTTCTTGCAAGGTGAGAGAGGACAAGTCTCAGAATGAAAGATTCTCCTCCATGCCCTCTCTCAGCAGAGGCCCTAATTCATTTTTCATGGCCCCTTGCAGTGACAAAAGCCGCTGCTTTCTCTCTTGTAAGCGTGCTCCATGCAATAAGTCAAAGCTGATGTGCATTTTCCCCCTGGGTGCCAGAGCCGCACTTTGATTTAATTTGCCCTGTTGTTTGGCACAGAGCCTTTGCCGACAAGTTCTTCGTGGATCTGGGGAGGCAGGGGCGCAGTGACAGATGGGGTTCAGTGGGTAGTGTTTAAATAATTTGCTGCTTGATAAAGGAAATGTTGGGGAGTGACAGATGCTCCTGCAGAAAAGCAGCCAGACAAACACACATTCTGTTGGTGGGTGCTGGAGTTCCAGGCAATGGGGTCTGTGGGAGACATTCCCAGTCCCCCTTGGTGGGCTGAGCAGGAATCACGGAACAGGTCTGGGTTTCGGAAATGGAGACTGATGACTCCACGTTGGCCTCTCCTTTAGTCACTGAGAACTGCCTTGCGGGGATGGGTGTAGACACATCCACTCACTATTTACACCATTTCTACAGTCCCCACTGGAGAACAAGCTGTTCCTGTCAATTTGAGACTGAGAAGAATTTAAAACACACACACACACAGGGGAGCCAGGCTCAATTCCAAAATCATTCCCATTGAAGGACACCCTGGTGTAAAAAATGACCTAGTGAGTGATGAATGTAAAGAAAAAAAAGAAGTGGGTAATTGTATAACTCTGTGATGGCAGTAACTCCATAGCTACCAATGGAATTCTAAGTCCTCATCAGCTGCTTTTGCACGTTCATTGCCTTTGTGATCATAAGAGGACCAGAAGAAAGTACTGTATAACCAGCAATAACTCTTCCTGGGATTACTACTGAGTCAGTCATTCTGTTTTCCAAAATAAAGGCTAGCACATGGAAGGGCTGCACTATAATTTGGGAAAAATATGAAAAGGCTGTTTGGCAAACAAGACAAGAGATCATGTTGAAGCCATAGTGTGTACAAAGAACATCATGCTATTTGATAATTATTGGGAACTCACCCAACACATGGCTTCCACCTATGAGTCCACATCACATGGAACTATGCATGAAATACACATGTGCACATGTGTGGTATAGGGAGAGAGAAGAGAAGAGGAAAGAAGGCAGGGATCAATACTTTATTTTATGTACAGGAAGGTTCAATGGACAGGTCTGTTTGGTTTCTTAGTTTTTGATTTTGATTTCTTTTTAATAGCAGATTTGGAAGTGAGGTGTATTTGATGCTCAGTGAGGGTGCGCAACCAGAGATCAGCTTGCTGGTTGTGGAGGTGAAGTGGAAGGAGAGCTAAGAAAAAAGGTAGCAAGGTGGAGGCAGAACAGGAAAGAGTATTTGCTTGTAGTAGAGAAGAGGTTGGAGCAGAGGTGGGATGGCAGAGGTGAGCAGAGAAAGGAGCAAATAAGAATGAGCTGTGTCCCAGCCAAAGTCAGAAGCTGAAGCTGAAGGTGATTCAGGTGGTAGAACCAAGAGGAGAAGCCAAAGAAGGTGGGAGTCTATTTGCTTGCTTACCTGTTGCAAATTGAACAGCTGTGAAGCTCACCAACCCCCTCCCTGACTGGGCAGTGAGCTTTGTTCAAAAAGGTGAATTGGGATTTGCCACTTGGCATTTTCTGGATTTTGTTTTACAGCTAATCAAACAGGCGTTAACCACCTAGGAGCCAAGAAGCTGTGCTCCCCCTAGCAGCCGAGTGACACCTTGACCTTTCGGCGAGTGCAGATGAAGCACTGTCAGAGCCACTTCTGAAAAAATCATTTAAAGGGTTTAATCAGAACACTGTGAGCAGAGCAAGGCTGGAGAACATAATATTGTCATGTGAGGAAGAAGTTTGAATTATAGTGAAGCAAAGCTGAGAGGAGGACGCAGATTGATGAAGGAAGGGGACAACGAAAAAATCAGAGCAGAGCCAGAGACGGGAAGTAGGGGTAGAGGGGGAAGAGGGTAAGCACAAGTTTCTGACCAACATCTGCTTCTTACGTATCTCATAAGTCTTACATCTTCCATTACCTCCTTCCTGCTTATCCAGTGGGAGTCAGAAATCTCACCGCAGCATCTGAGTTCAGGAGTGAGGTTGGAGCTGTGGGCAAGGTCAGTGGTTCTCAAAGTCCCCTCCCCACCCTCGGAGATGTTTGGCAATCTGGAGACATTTTAGTTTGTCACACTTGGGAGAGGCCAGGAATGCTGCTACGCATGCTAGAGTGCACATGATAGCCCCCACAACAAAGAATCATCTAGTTCGAAATGTCAATAGTAACAAGGTTGAGAAATTCTTGGGCTAGAGACTCCAAGAGAAAGCTGACCCAATTGAGAACCCATCCAAAGGTACTGGGAAAAGAGATCACTTGTTTCCTTTAACCCACAAACCATTAATATCTCCATGGAATGGAGGTACTCTGCCTTTCAGTAATTAGCAAATTAAATAATAAGAAATAAAAAAAAATTAATGATATAAGTTAGGAGAGAGAGTTTCCCAAACAAATGGCAAAAGGATGAGAAGAGGATGTGGGAGAAAAAAGCAGATGCTCTTTAAAAGACAAATCAAGGTGGAAGAGGGGAAATATATGAAGAGGAAAGAGACAATGACAGGAAATGAGGAAAGACCTGTATAAGGAAAGAAGGCTGCTAAAATAAATAAGGAAGAATGCAATTGGGAGGAGTATGAAGAAGCATGATTAGGACATAATGAGCTAATGAGAGGGCATAATTATCATGGATGTGTAGTAGAAATTAGGGGAACTAAGATCTGGAGTTTTAAGAGACATGGGGAAAAGAGAGGAAAAATTAAAAAAAACAGATCTACATTGCAACAACAGATATAGGCCATTATATATCTTCCCATAGCCTGCAGAATTGTGTGGGAGAGAGTGTAAACTACAAAGTGAACTATGGTTCATGCTCTGTGGCAATGCCCCAGGATGCGTTTATCAATTGCAATGAATGTGCCACAATAATGAAGGATGTTGTTTATGTGGGAGGGTGTGGAGGTGTGGGGAGTGGGGCATATGGGAATCCCTGTATTTTTTGTGTAACATTTATGTAATCTAAGTATCTTTTAAAAAATAAAAAAATTGAAAAATGTTAAAAAAAAAAACAGATCTAGATAAAAACAAGAGGAAGATAGGAAAAATAGGGAACAAACAAGTGCTTGAGAGGCGGAAATAAGAAACAGGAGGCAAAGAGAAGTAGGAAAGGAGCTTAAATGGAAAGGGGCTGGGCAGATGATAACATCAATCTGTAGCCAGAAGCTGAACTGAAAAGAGTGTCTTTCAGAGCTGTGTAGAACTAGCAGTGCTGGGCTGTCAGCTGGATTTAGCGGCTCAAATCTAAAAGTAGTTTGTGGACTGGAGGCATGAAGTCTGGAAAGCAAAGGCCAGGCAGTGAGCACAAGGCTTTGGGCAGAGAGCAATGCCTGGGTAGAGTGCATGGGGGCTGCGTTCCTGCCCCTCCTTGATTGAGTTCTTGGTTAACCCTGCATAAATGGTCTTGTTTCTCCTAATTCCACATCTGAGGAGCGTTCCAGAGAGTCCAGGTCAATAATAAACTCAGCTCCTTGCCCTCTTCAGTGCCAGGCCCTGTGCCAGCCATTTTGCATGCCCAGATGAATAGGACAAACTCTGCTCCCGAGGTCCTTTCATATAAGGAATGAGCTTGGTGGGTGGGAGGCATGGAGGGTAGGTCTCTCATCCTCCTTCTGCAAGTTGAGATCTGGTTGAAACTTAGCCACACAAAAAGTCTATTCATCCTAAGGGGAGGAGGGGTAAAAAAAAAAAAAATTGCCATGGGTAAAAAGAGCTCTAGCCTGGGAGTCAGGACAATTGTGAGGATCCTATTGACTCTGAAGCCAGCTAGCTATGTGATTTTGGGCAAGGGACTTTTCTTTCTCCAGTTCTGAGTTTCCTAATCTGCAAAAGAGTAATAAATAAATAAAATTTAAAAATTAAAAAAAATTTTAAAAACCCTATAACTTAAAGAGTTATTTTTTAACCTAACAATCTTACAGCTTTAGAATTGTTACTAAATTTGTTTGCTTTAATTGGTTGTTTTGTTGATTATATATATATGACCCATTTTCCCAATTGGCCTAGGAACTTGGAAAAATGTTGCATTTGAGTTAGCCAGACCACAGACCAAATCCTGGCTTAGCCACTTCCTTGGCAAATTACTAAACAACCCTGAGGCTCATTTTCCACATCAATAAATAAGCATAACACTATCTATTCAGCAAGAACATCATGAAATTAGAGGAACTGCATGGGAAAAGCATGTAGGATATATAACAGACACTCAATAAATGATAATTATTATCATTATCAAACAGGGAGCTCCTAGCACACAGGTGTGTGCTCCAGGAAGTGAGCTTTGCCCACAGTGGCCATTCCGGAAACATGTTGTTTGGCAGAAAATCCCCAAAGAGCAGAGAATAGAACTAACACAGAGTCAGCTATTGCTTTAGGACTGATACTTTTCCCACATTATAAGTGCCCTGCAAGATGTTACCATTTTCAGTATCCTGAAAGGAAGACATCTTCATCAAATACTTTCAGAAAATTTGTGTTAAATAGGTTTGCTAACTGCAGGACTTTTCAGAATCTTTGATGTGTTCTCATATACCATGGATCTCCAAATAAAGAACAGTGTACACACTGCTTCTTTAACTGATTTCACCAAGGTCCATTTTTCCTTCCTACAGAAAATATCTACTAACCTCCCAGAGACCATCAAATATGCTCTAAACAGTTTCAGAAATCCTGGAATAGATAGGAGCTGTCCCTTGCTTAGGCAGCCATGTCAGGGATTGAAAAGACCAAAGTGTCCTTGGATACAAGACCCTTTACCCATCTCATCACTATCGATGAGTTGCCCAAAGTGGCAAGTGATCTTTCTCTCTTTTATTTTCCTCAGCCAGTGTTAGTCAGGGTTCTCTTGGGAAACAGAATCAACAGGAGACATCTGTCAATAATATGAGATTCTATAAGAGTCTCTCTCATGACTGTGGGGATGCACAAGTCCAGGTTCCTCAGGCAGGCTGCAAACCAGGGGCTCTGATGAAAGTCCAATGAAGGTCCTTGATGAGTTTCTGGGAGAAGTTGGCTGTTCAAAGACGAGCTGGGAAATTCTCTCTGAATGCTGAAATCACTTTTAAGGCAATCAACTGATTGGATAAAGCGTCACTCATTGCTTATGGCAATCTCCCTGGTTGATGCAGATGTGATCAGTCATCTATGCAGTAAAGGTATGGATGACTAAAGCCCATAAATGCCCTTGTATGACTAAAGCCCATAAATGTCCTTGTATTACAATTAGCCCAGTGCTTGCTTGACCAAACAACTGGTCACAATTACCTGAATGAGTTGACACATTAGCCTAACCATCACAGCCAACAATGACCTTCTTCATTCACAGCCACCACTTACCCATATCCTGGCATCATGTGTTTCTGACCAGCACTGACCTTCCAGGTTATTCTTTGTCGGGGCTTTCTTTTCCTGCCCCCCCTCCCACCAACCTCCCTCAGCTTTACTCCTCTCCCCCTACTCACCGCCCTTTCCTGGAACTCTCTGCTCCCTGGAGGGTGGGCAGGTGGCCAGTCTGGGACACTCAGGAGCACTAACTGGATTCCTGAGCCTGCTTTGGAGGCAACTCACCATTTTGCCCATGGGCTATATCTAGCTCCTCACATTAAGAATTTGTTATATGGTACATGTCATCAATACATGAGAAAAAGGGAAGAGCTGGGGAAGCTGAAAGGAAGGTGCCTTGAAGGATTGAACATACATAAATTTACAATTTTTCATAAGGCATGGAAGAAATTTTAAAATAAATATGAGGAAAACAAGTCTTGCCAAGTGGAACTGCTGTTGAGTGGCCCACCCTGGCTAGCAGGGGAAGAAAGAGAAGGTGAGAGGAGGGAAGGTAACACTAGCAGAAGGCCAGGATAAGCACTCCTCAGGCTTAGGGGCATTTCATGCTTTTGTGGTGCTGGGCTTTGTCACTTTTAGCCTGAAGGCTTTCCTCTCTTGGGCAGAGCCCAAGGCAATAGGAGATTTGGCCCCTCCTTCTTATTCAACTTTTGCCATTTGGCCCTGCCCTCTTTGAGGAGCAAGCAAATCCCAAGCCCACTACATATGTAGTATTTCATAAAATACTTTCACATACATCATCAAACAAATGAATATATATATGACCTTATTTAAACTCAGCAATAACCCCATTAGGTAGGTAGAGTGGGTTATTGGTCTCTCCCTTTCACATCTGAGGAAATAAGACTCAGAAAGGTAAAATCTTTTCCCAGGTCAAACAGCCAGTGAGTAGTGAGCAGATTCCACATGTTTTGCTTTTTCCCTGTGATGGTTCTCTCTGAGTACACTCATTATCACATAAAGACTTTTCAGTGAGGTGGGTGAAAAGGTGATGTTGGTTGTGGGTTAAGAAGTTAGCAATCTTCTAATTTCTGGAAATGACAGATTAGGTTATTCAGGGCAGCCCTCGCATTAAAAATGACTAAAAGAGCTGGATAAGAAATAATTTGCATCATAAAAGCAGCAAAGAGCTTCCTTCTTGGTAGGGGATTGCCAGACCCTAAATTAAAGAGAAAGCAGGAACCAACGGACAGCTGGTCCCTGACCTGAGGGCACTTGCTAAATCAAGCAAATTTGATCCTTTGTTTTACAACCTCAAAAGGCCAAAGTAGCAGCAATCAAAGAACAAGAACCCTCTTCAGTAGAAGAGTCTAACAGAGAAAACTTCCTTACAATCAATGAGCGCTCAGAGGGCTACATCTCTAAGTTGAGAGTGAACTGAAAGTTGACCATCCCTTCTAAGAAATATTATAGGTTGAATTACTTTGGCTATCTGGGGAATCAGAAACCATTAATTTTATTTTTAAATGGTTCTGAATAGAGAATCCTCTAGTCATCTTCCAGAAACAAATACAAATTGTCTCTGGAAGAAAATGCTTTCATCCTAGGGCTAAAATTATTTCTAGTTTCTTTTAAAAAAAAAAAGTCAAATGTAATGACCAGCACACAGTGAAAGATAACCAAGCACACAAGAAAACAAGATTCCAAGAGTGAGAGCAGCATAAATTAGACAACAGATACAGTCTCACAAATATGTCAGATAATGGAATTATGAAATACAGTCTTTAGAACAGCTATACTTACTTTATGTAAAGAAATAAGTAGCAACATTGGAATATCTTTAGAGAAAATAAAACTATAAAGAGAAAATAGTATGTCTGAGAAAAAATCCAAATAGGAATTCTAGAAATGAAAAATAACTGAAATTTAAAATATCAATGGAATGGTTTAAGAGATTCAATTAATTATGAATATGTAAGAAAAAATGTACTCTGTATGTCAATTGAAGAGAAAAAAAGATGGAGAATGCAGAAGAATGAGTAAGGAGCATTATGATGGGGGGCCGGGGAGGTCTAGCACCCCTTAATTCAGGAGTCCAGGTAGGAAAGGATAAAGGGAAAATGGGATAAAAGCAATATTTGCAGAGATAACACCTGATAGTTTCCCAAAACTAATGAAAGACATCAATCCACATATTCAAGAATGGCAAAAAGTCCCAAGTTGGGAGGGAAAAGTGGAGGAAGTAATCTGTACCTAGACACAGCATAGGGAAATTGAAAAAAAAAAAAAAGACAAAGGAAAAATAATCTTGAAAGCAACAGGGGTTTGGGGGGAGGGAAAAACAGATAGTGTTCATGAAAGCAAAAATAAGACTGATTGCCAAATCTTCAAAAACAATAACAAAAGTCAAAAGACCCTTATTAAGCTAGCAGAAAATAACTTCCAATTCATAATTATATACCTAGAGAAAAAATTCCTCTCAGGAATTGGTGGGAAATAAGACATTTTTACTAAACAAAATTGAGAAGCTGTGCCACCAGCAGACCTACACTAGAGGAAATCCTAAAGAAGGTACTTTTAGGCAGAAGTAAAATAATCCCAGATGTGAGGTTCAAGAAGCAGGGAGGCAAAAAATGTGATAAATTGCTGATAAATGAGAATTGTATAAAACAATACCTTAATATATTATTCATTAAAATATTTTAATATTGTTAATTAAAACAGTAATGACAATGAAGAAGGGGGATAGACAAAATTAAAATAATCTGACATCCTTGGATTGTCAGAGAGGAAAATAAACATATCAATTGCCTTTTGGAAAGTTATAAAAAGTAAAAATATGAAAAACAGTAGGGCAAATGTCTGTGGCCTTAATGTGTATCATAATTTTATATTTGGGTATCATATTCATAAGTAAACTTGAGCTCCTAACTTCTTAAACTTTTTCTTAACTTAATATTTCCACAGGGATCATTTCCAATGTTTAAGGGAAGGGAGATCTCCATAAGAGAAGAAGGAACTGAAGCAATGAAACACCCAAGAAACCAAGCCCTCTGGCTAGCATGGAAACCAGCACAGTGTATCCCAGCAGACCCACTGTGGTTAGGCAATCTGCCTTCCCCAGAGAGTACCTTCTCCAGCTTGCAGAACTGCTGTGTGATCACAAGAGTTATGGCATCTTCTCCATCAGGGTTGGAACATACCTTCCCACTCATCACCACCACCACCACAGACACAGACAAATAGATGTATGCACACAAAAGCATACATAATCTTTTCTAGCCTGCTGCCTTGCTCTGCCCCCGTGTTTTATTGCAATGGCATCTTCCTTCCTGAAGATCATTTAGAACATGATTGTTTTGCTGATGCCAGTCCAGAGGGGTGCTCTGCAGAGAGCCTGAAGCAAAAAGACAAGGCCAAATGTGCTTTCAGAGGTACAGGTGCATGCATGGAACTGAACTGATGCAGAGACTGTAAGTACATGGAGAATTTTCCAGTAGAGTGATAGCTAGCCAGAGACCCAAATCAGAAGCTGAATGTCCCGGCAGGGAAGGCTGTAGGTGGGTATGGAGACTCCAGTGTGTCAGACACCATCCCTTCTGAAACCTAAAATAGATGTCATTTCTCCTGGGAAAGATGCCACTGGCCATCACCCTTTCATGTACACATCTCATCAAGCTGAGGCAGAGACGCAGAAGGATGGGTGTGATTGGCAGAAGAGCTGAGGGAAAGCTTGCATAGCAACAGCTGAAAGTCTCACTGCTTGGCTGCTGACAAATACCCCTCTCCTGGCATCTCTGATCACACCAAGTTTACTGCATTCAGCTGAAATGGCTTTATTTGGACCTGATGCCTGGTAGACCACTAAGGTTTGCCAGCTTGATATGATGGCCAATTCCGATGTAGGTGCATATCCAGGACTTTGGTTTTGCATGTCTTCTTACAAAGAATGCTTTTGGTGAAAACAAACAAACCAAGACACGCGAAAAAAAAGAAACTTCTAATTTTCATGACAGTGCTGAAGGGGAACTAGGTCCTGGGTCAGAACAGGGGCCAGGCTGGATGCACCCTCCCTTTATAGAAGCCCAAGGCATTTCCCCCTGCTCCAGCAGTCCCCTGGTGCTCAGATGAAAGGCCATTTTAAATAACAGTCATGTATTAAAGCAAGGAGAGAAGAAATGGGAAAAAAACTCAAGGGCTATAGCACTGCCACAGTTTTAAATTATAGTGTAGGAGGATAAAAATAAAAAGAGAGAGAGAGGAAGACAGAGCAAGGGAAAAAAATTGCCATTGTTTTATGAAGCAGATGGGAAAGTTCAGGGGATCAGAAAAAGACTATTATTATCTCAACTCTACAGTGACAAGCCAGGAGAAGGATGTACAGTTTTTCCTCGTCTCTCTCCCTCTGAGAATGGGACACTGGTGGAATTCATTTTGATTGTGGTTTAAGGGCAGGAGCTGTGAGCAACCAGGGGTAGAATTAAAGATGCAGCAGGCATGCATATTTTGAGAGCACTTTCTCTTGATTTCTCCATTTTACTACCTTTTTAGATGCTTTGGGCTATGCTTACTTAAGTTGAGCCCCCTCTCTCTAGGGCCTGTGGAGTGAAGGGGAGGTTCTTGGAAAATTCCAGGATTTAAGAG
>JAQZBX010028722.1:0-27687 GCA_029593785.1 Cabassous unicinctus
TCCACTTTTGAATCTTCTCTGCAGATGAGCAATATCCTCCTGTTATTCTTTCAAGGATGTTTCAGGATGTACTTCTGGTCTCCTGGAGCTCCAAAACAAGTGCTTTCAATAGCTCTGGGTGATTACTAATTTCCCTGTAGCAGGAGCTGATTCTAGGAGCTCCTTACTCTGCCACCATCTTGTTGGTTGTCCCTACTCTCATTTTTGAAGGACATCTTTCCTGGATACAGAATTTTTGGCTAGAAATTTTTCTCTTCCAATATCTTAAATACATCATACCACTTTCTTCTCTCCTCCATGGTTTCTGATGAGAAGTCAGCACATAATCTTCTCATGTTTACCTTGTTTGTAATGTTTTTCTTTTCATTTGTTGCTTTCAAAATCTTCTCT
The DNA here is from genome assembly GCA_029593785.1 of Cabassous unicinctus. NCBI lineage: Eukaryota > Metazoa > Chordata > Mammalia > Cingulata > Chlamyphoridae > Cabassous > Cabassous unicinctus. The sequence continues at coordinate 391 of JAQZBX010028722.1, forward strand.
TTATTTCTGATATTTGTCATGCAGAATAGTAGTGTCTTGGGATAGATCTGTTCATGTTTATTCTGTTTGGTGTGCATTGTCCTTCTTGGGCATTGATAATTATGTCTTTCATAAGGGTAAGGAAGTTTTCAGTCATTATTTCCTCAAATAATCTTTTCCATTCTCTTCTCCTTTTAGGATGCCAATTATGTGTATGTTTTTGCATTTCACATTGCCATTCAATTCCCTGAGACCCTATTCCATTTTTTCCATTCTCTTCTCTTTCTGTTCTCTTGTCTTTTCCAGTTTAGATGTTCTGCCTTCAAAATCATTAATTCTGTCTTCCAGCAGTTCAAATATCCTCTTATTTGCCTCTAATGTATTTTTTATCCATCCGTCATGTCTTTCATTCTCATAACTTCTCTTACTTTTTTTGTAGACTTTCAAATTGTTCTCTGTGCTTGCCCAGTGTAGTCTTAATATCTTTTGTTTCTTTAGTCATATTTTCTTTCAATTCCTTAATATGGTTTACAAGAGTTGTTTGATTATCATTGATTGTCTTGCATCCCGAGTCTTTTCAGGATATTTGTTTCTTTCCTTTGGCTGGGCCATCTCTTCCTGTTTCCAAGTATGGCTTGTAATTATTTCTGATGTGTAGATACCTGATATGTTGGTGAATTTACTCTGATGGCCAAATTCTCTCTCTTGCCTATTGTTATTTATTCAAAGCTCTTTCATATTTGGTTCAACTTATCCTAAGTCTTTAAAATTGCCCAGCTTAAGTTACTAAAATCATGCCAGGGACTCACTAATTGGTCACAGACTTTCTCCCAGGTGTGGGGTAAAGAGAGTTCTAAAAGCAGTTTCTGTCCATGTAATTTCCAGTCCAGCTATCAGATGGTGCTTGTTGGCACACATTTCCACAGAGGTGAATCTCTCCCAGTATTCCTCTGCTTTCATTTAGCCAGAGCCAAGATTCAAAGTGGGCACCTCTGGCCAAATTCACTGAAGAAAAGCCCCTGACTCCCCCTTCCTTTTCCCTTGAAAGAGCTGGCAGCAAGGAAGACATCTGCTCCTCTTTAGGTCAGCTGAAATGAGCCAGAGATTTTACCCCCACCCAATATCTTGGAAGTGGGGGAGGGGAGCCCTTCCCAGCAGCCAGGAGATTTAGTAACTCAGTTTGTTGTTTTGGCTTCTTCATTTTTCTGTCCTTACCCTCTTGGGAGTTGTGAAGCACTGTCCTGATCTGCTGACCCCCAAAGTAGGTCCTTTGTGCAGGCTTTCGCTCTTTCTCCATTGTTTTTGTGAGAGTTGAGTTTTATTTGCCTAATCTAATCCCATGCTCCCAAAATTCCCTGATTGTCATTTAAGTCCACTCTTCATGATTTGGATTATTACTGAAGGATAATTTTTGCAAAAGTCCATCTAAGCAGCTGATGAGGAACCTCTCAACTACCCAGGTAGAGAATTTTCTGTTCCAATCTAAGCCTATGATGTGATATTTGGACTGAAGACATGTGCCTATTAATAGAGATGATACATCAAAGGATTGGGAGAGGTTTTCTAGGTAGAGTGTATAGAGGGCAAATAATAGGAATGGCTGGGAGGAAGTCCTGAGGATTTCCAATGTTTAATGTTTGAGACTGATTCTTCAAATGACAGGAAAGCTAGGCCAGGGAAATCAAAGGAAAACCAGGAGAGGGTTGTGTCCTTGGAGACTAGGGAAGGATGGCTTTGGGGGAAATCACTGAATTTGTTTTTGGAATCATGTAGGATGAAGAAACATTCAGTGGGTATAGAGATATTTAGAAAACTTGAATATGAATAGTAGTGACCTTAAGTGGAGAAGATGTTAATCTGACTGGAATGTGTTGAAAAACCACAAGATATTAGTATAGAGGCTCTTCTTTGAATAAGGTTGGCCAACATGTACAAGAGAGGTGAAGTAAATGGTGGAAATATAAATAGATGCTAATAAAATTTAAAGATATTTAAAGGTATTAAATTGTTGTCTTAAGAAAAGTGTTTGAAAATTGACAGAACTTATAATATGGAAATTGAATGAGCCTGTATCAAATCTGATTTTATGGAGTACTCACCAGAACTGAAACTGTAGAAGACAGTGATGTCAACTAGATTCTGAGGCAGATTCCAAAGGAAAACAGTACTCACTCTTCTGCCAAAGCTGAACTGTCCAGTGTCTTCTTCTCTAGTTCAGTTAGTATACCTAATCAGTACTACAGTCCAGAATAAACATCCTGATTACATGTATACTTAATCAGACTTGTTAGCATTGATTGGATTTATCAGACTCGATATTTTTTGGTTACTAAAAGACTACTATCCAAACACATTTCATGACAATATGCATCTTATCATTTTTCTCTGTTTTCCCACTGCCTTCTGACTTCCATAAGTTTCTTTTGACAATTATTATTTTTTTAATTTTTAAAGACTATTTAGATTACATAAGTGTTTGTGACAGTAGTGCAGTGATGTGATTGTGTTCAGCAGTGCTGGTCTGTGAGGGAGAGTGGGGTGGGTGGGTTGGGTTGGACTATCCATGGAACTGAGGGGAGGGTTGGGAAAGCAACAGGGGAACTTTGGGGATTTACAGATCTGTGGTTAAAACTCCAATGTTGGGAATGTTCTTTTTGAAAATTTGGCAAGTGAGGGTTACTGATGTATGGTGCTGGATGTGGGGGACAGGGAACACCGGGGACAAGTGTCTATAGAATATGTAAGTGGTCATCTTGTCATAGTGTGTTATATCAGTGTGTGGCGACCCACATACTAAACAAGAAAATATCAGACTTTCATCATGGGAGTACTGCTATGTTCTCAATTAGAGGGATGAGAATCCTTCATGAAAATAGTCAGTGCCTAATAAAAGAAATCAGACCAATATGTCAATTCTTCAATATTATTTCAAGTAACTATGAATCTTATTCTTCAAAAATTGAAACTTAGTGGTTACCATAGGTTCCAAGGGGAGGGGGAGGGAAGAATAGAATGAATGGAACATTGGGCATTTTTAGGGCATTGAAAATGTTCACCATGATTTAGCAATAACTGATACAGACTACTTCAAATTTCACCAAAACCTGTAAAATTGTATGATCCAAAATGTAAACTATATTGTAAAACATAGACAATGGTTAGTAGCAATGCTTCAATATTTATGCATCAATTGTAACAAATGTACCATCCGCATGAAAAATGTTGGAAAAGAGGGAAGGCAATGGGTATATGGGAATTGCCCATATTCTCTATGTGACTTTTCTGTATCTTAAAGCTTCTTTGAAGATAAAATGGAAAAAAAAAAACTTTGTGGAAATATATGGAAGAAAATGTCACTGTACATACAAGTAAACAGGTCTTACAGTGATAAAAGACAATGTCTAAAATTTTATTTTCAAATTTTTTAAAATTTTTGTGTTTTATTAGTTATTTTTAAAATTATTATTTCATTTTCTTATTAATTTTTTGATGAATAAATACATACATTTATCAATTAAATGTACTGGATACATATAAAATTTTTTTGAATCACACAATATGTTACACAATTTATTTGGTTCATTGTTATGAAATCATACAGTATTCGTTCTTTTGCGTCTGGCTTGCTTCGCTCAATATAAGGTCCTCCAGGTTCATCCATGTTGTCATATGTTTTTCGACTTCATTTCTTCTTACAGCTGCATAATATTCCATCATGTGAATAGACCACAGTTTGTTTATCCATTCATCTCTTGATAGCCACCTGGGTTGTTTCCAGCTTTTGGCAATCGTGAATAATATTGTTATGAACATCGGCATGCAGATGTCTGTTCATGTCACGACTCTCAGTTTTTCTGGGCATTTCTTGAAGAGGTTTCCCTATATTTTCTTCTAGTATTTTTATGGTATTGCCTTTTATATTTAGATCTTTGATCCAGTTTGAGTTGATTCTTGTATAGGGGGTGAAATAGGGGTCCTCTTTCATTCTTTTGGTTGTAGATATCCAGTTCTCCCAACACAATTTGTTGAAAAGACATTTCTGTCCCGTTAACACAGACTTGGTAGGTTTGTCAAAACCAGTTGACTGTATAAGTGAGGGTTTATTTCTGGGTTCTCAATTCTATTCCACTGATTGATGTGTCTATCTTTATGCCAGTACCATGCTGTTTTGACCACTGTAGCTTTGTAATATATTTCAAGGTCAGGCAGTGAAATTTCTCCCATGTCACTCTGCTTTTTTAGAATGCTTTTGGTTATTTGGGTGTACTTACCTTTCCAAATGAATTTAGAAATTGCCTTCTCTAATTCTATAAAGTAAACTGTTGGGATTTTGATTGGTATTGCATTGAATCTACAAATCAGTTTGGGTAAGATTGACATCTTCACAATATTCTTCCAATCCATGAACACAGAATGTTTTTCTATTTGTTTAGGTCTTTTAAAATTTCTTTTAACATTGTTTTGCAGTTTTCTGCATATAGGTCCTATTCTTCTTTGGTTAAATTAATTCCTAGGTATTTGAGTCTTTTTGTTGCTATTGAAAATGGAATTTTTCCCTTGATTTCCTCCTCAGATTGTTCAGTACTAGTGTACAAAAACATTACTGATTTTTGTGTGTTGATCTTATATCCTGCAACTTTGCTGAACTCATTTATTAGCTCAAGTAGCTTTGTTGTGGATACTTCAGGATTTTCTAAGTACAGGATCATGTCATCCGCAAACAGTGAGAATTTTACTTCTTCTTTTCTTATTTGGATGCCTTTAATTTTTTTTCCTTATTTAATTGCCCTAACTAGAACTTCTAGTACAATATTGAATAACAATGGTGACAGTGGGCATCCTTGTCTTGTTCCCAATCTTAGAGGGAACACTTTCAACTTTTCTCCATTGAGAATGATGTTGGCTGTGGGTTTCTCATATATGCCTTTTAGCATATTGAGGAATTTTCCTTCTCTTCCTATCTTTTGAAATGTTTTATATCAATAAAGGATACAGGATTTTGTCGAATGCCTTTTCTGCATTGATTAAGATGATCATGCGTTTTTTTCCTTCAATTTGTTAATATGGTGTATTGCATTGATTGATTTTCTTATGTTGAACCAACCTTGCATACCAGAAATAAATCCCACTTTGTTATGTTGCATACATCTTTTGATATGCTGTTGGATTTGATTTGCAAGTATTTTGTTGAGAATTTTTGCATCTTTGTTCATTGGAGAGATTGGCCTGTAATTTCCTTTTCTTGTAGTATCTGTATCTGGCTTTAGTAATAAGGTGATGTTGTCTTCATAAAATGTGTTGAGTAATTTTCCCTCCTCTTCAATTTTTTGGAGGCGTTTAAACAAGACTGGTGTTATTTATGCATCTCCAAATGATTGGTAGAATTCACCTGTGAAACCATTTGGTCCTGGACTTTTCTTTGCTAGGAGATTTTTGATGGCAGATTCAATCTCCTTAAATGTGATTGGTTTGTTAAGATCTTGTATTTCTTACAGTGTCAGTGCAGGTTGGTTGTGCATTTCTATGAATTTGTCCATTTCAAATAGGTTGTCTAATTTTGTTGGCATACAGTTTCTCACAATATCCTCTTATTTTATTTCTGTGGGGTCATTTTTAACTTCCCCCCTTCATTTCTGATTGTATTTATTTGCATCTTCTCTCTTTTTTTCTTTGTTAGTCTAGCTAGGGGTTTGTCAGTTTTATTGATCTTCTCATTCTTACTAATTTTATTTGGATATTTTGTTGGCTTCATTTTTGGAGAGGTTTTGGATCACAGAAGTGTCCGATATGTGGCAGGGGAAGATCACTTCTGAGAGATGTCAGTGATGGGAGGATGCATGGGAAGGGGTTCATCCTGGGCATGCCTCTAAGGCATATGAACATATTCAAGTGTTCATAAGACATTGTCTTGGTGGATGGAGACCCACACAATAACTCAAAGAATATTGAACTCCCATCCTGGGGAGTTCTACATTCTCTAATTGGACAGCAAGAGTCCCCCAAGTGCAAGGGCAGTGTCTAGTGAAAAAAAAAACAGACCATTACACAAGAACCTTGTTATTGACAATTGTACCAATGAACTTTTCTTGTGAAATTGAAACTAGCCTGATACTAGCCTCCTTGTTGCTCAAATGTGCTTAAATGTGGCCTCTCTCTAAGCTAAACTCAGCATATACATACATTACCTTCCCCCTGGCAAGGGACATGATTCCTGGACATGAGCCTCCTTGGCATTGAGGGATTATTACCAAGTGCAAACTAGCAATGCATCTGGAAAAAGACCTAGACTAAATGGGGGAAATGGTAAATACAAATGAGTTTTTATGGCTAAGAGATTTCAAAGTGAGTTGGGAGGTCATTCCAGAGGTTATGCTTAGGCAAGTCCAGCAGGACCTCATTGGCTGCCACAGTAAACAATGCCTCAAAAAGTGAGGCTCCTGAGGGCTCTAGAGACATTCAGAAACTATTAGCAGTGCAGACAGCTTGTGATTTCAGCGCTCTGTCAGTGGACTTACTTTGGAGTTTATGTTCCCCGGTGTGACAGAACTGGATTCATTTGTAGGTTTTCTACACATGGCTTTCCTGTCCTTTTGCTTGATCCTATAATTGGCAGTATACTTGATGGGTGTGTGTCCCAGAGACTTAGATCTTTGTTCCATCTGTGTGCCAATTGTGCCCTGAATTTCAGAGTGTTGCAGCACCAACTCTCCAGTTTATTGGATTCACCCAGGACAGCTGATGAGGCGATGATAATGGACAATGCACATCCCAATAAACAGAGTGTCTGCAACTGCAGACAAGATAGTTCAATCTCTCTACCCCCATTGTATCTAAGCTTCCTCTCAATTAGAAGCAACATGAGTATCACTATTCCAAAGTCCTCAGGATTAGGGAATGAACAATGGACTAATGAAGACTTATTATTATTCTACTATAGAGCAATTATTATTCTAGCAATGGAGGAATTATTATTGATGTGGAGGAAGTGGCCACCAGAGGTTCTGAGGGATGGGAGAGGAAAGAATAGCTGTCATATGGTGGCATTTTTGAGATATTGGAATTGTTCTGCATGACATTGCAATGATGGATACAGGCCATTGTATATTTTGTCATAAGTTACAAAATTGTGTGGGACAGAGTGCAAACTATAAACCATAGTCCATAGTTAGTAGAAGTGCTTCAATATGTTTTCAATTGTGACAGATGTACCACACTGATGAAGGATGTTGTTGATGTGGGAGGATGTGGTGGGGGGAATGGGGCATATGGGAATCCCTTACATTTTTTATGTAACATTTATGTAATCTAAAGCTTCTTTAAAAATATAAAAATTAATTAAAAAAATAAAATGCATATATAATTGTCAAAAGGAAATTTGTCTCAGCATTCAGGGGTTGATTTTACTGTGTTCACATCAGTGGAGGAGAGACCATACATATAGATAATATAAAGGCTAACACTGGTGGAGTTTCATATAAGGATCTCCCAGGAATTCATATTTAAACTAAGAATGAAAGAAAATGAGGATGAAGTGAAAAGATATGTTTGTGGACTGAGGCAGAAATGAATGGTGACAATGTGCTTAGTGTAGACATAAAAGTACTGTTTAGTTGTTTTTTGTAATTTTGTGAAGGGATGTAAAGGATCAGTCTCTGTATTCCTGGCAGAGCCATTAATTAGATTGGAGACTAGGAGAGGTATAATGTTTATAATTTGGGAGAGAGGTAATATTCTAAAATATAGCCCATTTTAGGTGAATGTAATTAAGATGTAAAGATGATAGCTCATAAAATGATCCCAGACAAGTGTTTTATCACTTTGAATTCAGAGATGGGGTGGAAAAAATTAAAATCAAATAAATATATGAGAATATTAAGATAATGGATAAAAACAGGGTCATTACCCAGGGGTCCACGGGCCCACAAGGTGTCCATAGAAATATTGCAGGGAGTCTGTGAGCTTGAATTAATTTTGAATAATCCTAAAATTTAATTTAAACCATGCCAATGTTGAGTGTCATAAAACTATTTGCCACTATAATCTGAGAAGGGGTCTGTGGTTTTTGCCTGAATGGCAAAGGAGTCCATGGACCAAAAAAAGTTTAAGAAACCCTGGATAAAAGAAGGAGTGAAGAGAGGCTAGGATTCAGTTTTCAGTTGTTGCAAAAGTGTATTTTGTTGCTCTTTGCAGAAGACAGGGGAAGGAGGTATTAGAGTTGTTTGAAAACAGTGAGGAGACTAAGAGCTCAGAAAAAGAAAGAAAAAAGAAAGTCCCCCAAAGTAGGTCATGATTCAATTCTTTGGTTCCAAGGCAGGATGTTTCTATGGGGAGATCATTGTTCATGTTCACAAGACTTACTTATCATGAAACATTGTTGATCTTTTTAAGTCAAATAGTGAGTGGGATACATGAACTTTATTTTGATTGTGAAGAGAGGAGCAGGAGATCTCAAACTTTAGGCAAAATAGGTTAAAAGGATGATCTTGTTTCACAATGGAATAGATGAAATGAGCTTAAATGATGCTATGGCTTGTGACTAGAGGGAGAGGTTTTTAGTAAAAGAGATTGAATTTATGATCAATTATATAGTTACCAAGAAAACAAGAGAATACAAATTCAACTGGAGACATTGGATTCAGCTGTATGTAACACGACTTCTCAATTTAATAAGAGAGAATGTCCATGTATATGAATGCAAGGAATATTTGAAGTTATGCTGGTATTATAGAGTAATTTGCAAATTACAGCTCACTTCTTAGCAGGAGGCAATTAAATCTTTTGAAAATTAGAGGAAATGTGAGAATGTGTGAAATGCAAAAGACAAGAAGATTTGAGGTGTTTATGAAGACTGGAAGAATGATTTAATTATGACAGTAGAGCTGCCAGATATATTTGGCTGCCACTAGGAGTTGTGACTCTGTGTTCATAGGCAGGAAAATATCCAAGTCGATGTGATGTCAGAATCAATCATGGAGAAAGGTAGGTATTTAGAATGTATATTGGTAGATATGCCTATTCCTATATATTAAGATGGACATAAGAAAAATTAATGTCCATTAATTTTTATTAATTTTTATTAATTATTACCAAGGAATAATGTGTTCCTTGGTAAGTATCTGTTGAGATGAGTAAAATGGATTAAACTAGACAGCAATAATGAGGGCAGAGATAGGATAGAGGCTGATATATGGCAAGAGGGATCTATGCATTGCAGGTTCCTGTGTGGTAGGTAAATCTGGGCATGTGGAGTAATCATGTGAAAAAGCAAAAGGAGAGGTAGTTTAAATCACAAGGTGTGGCCTCTGATTACTGATGGGAGAGAAGAAATTCCAGGTAAAACCTAGGTATGGTGTATAATGCTCCAGAAATATATGCTTGGCAGATAAGCAAAGAAAAAATCAAATTTTAGCTTTGTTATCTTCTATCCATGTAATTTTGCCATGCTACTAAACTTTTCCAAACTTCTGATCATGTCCTTTTCAGGCTGATAAGTAAACAAGTGAAGTTTTGTGTATTTATGAAAGGTGTCTCTGGAAATTGTGGACGAGTCTTGAATTTCATGGCTTCTTTCTCCATCCTCAGATTTACCTGCTTTGTGCTTGGCCTATCTGAAAATTCAAAGCCAAAGGACTACAACTGACAGCCTAACTATTGAGAATGCATCCCCTGGTGAATAAGGAATTGCTATTTCTGCTGAAATTACATCCCTATTGCCAGAATATGGGAAGATTTCACCTATTATCCTGAATATTCTAAAGGCCCTCTGTAGATATTCAAGGATCTGAGAGCCACTTAAGTGTGCCCAGGACTCTGGGATAATGGTGAGTCAGAGACTAAGAAATAATCTCCTTCCAATGTTTGCATTAAGTTTTACAGCCTCCATTAAGGCTGTATATTCAGAGAAGAAATGGAACCCATGGCCTTGGTAGGGAAATAATTCCATCATTAGCCTTGTAAGTGGTAGTAATAGGCTTTGTAGTGATAAACTGTGATAGAGGTGAGTAAGGGTACAAACTGACAGTCCAAAAGGGAAGCAGATGTTTGGTCAGGTGACTTCAATCAATCCAGTCTGAAAGGTGCTGAGGTAAGTGTTGTGTAGTGTTAAGGGGAGCGTAAGAGAGGGTTAGGCCAGGAAATGCAATTATAAATAATTTCATTATTTTATCCAATACTAAACACCTTCAAATCTATAGAGATAGAATATAATTTTGTATTTTGAAATGAACTTTGAAATTCTCATCCCTAACTTGTCCCTAATCAACCATTCCACTCTTTGTAAATAACATTTATGCAAATTTGATAAGTAGAAGCAATGAATAGGAAATATTTTTCACTTGATTTTGGCTATTCATAGAAGAAAATGAATTTAGTTTTTAGATTAAAATTTTAGGTCCTGTGAAAATTTTTGAAGAAGTGGAGAGTTTAGAAAACATAAGAAGCTAACTGTATCTTTTAACCAAGAATCAAGGGGAAGATACAAGAGAAACAGTAAGAAGCATTTGGAGGACCAATATAAAATGTAGTAATGTCTTCTACCACCAGGAGGAGTCAGATTAGAATTCTCAGGGGCTCTGATTTGTGTTATTGGATTGCCTAGTTCTTATATCTTATAATTAACACCTCAGTTTTATGGATTTGAAAGAGAAAGAATCTACTGATCCCAAGTTCTATATAATGCCCATGAAGTCCTAGGTGGGAAGCACTTTATATTTTAGCTCATTGGATCTTTCCAAACTCATAACAGTTTGCTAAACCATTTCATAGATGAGGAAACTGGGTTCATTGGGTGGCTGGTTAGAATAATCAAACCCTTATCATGGTTAAAAAGTGGCAGATCATGGATACTGCTTTTATTGCCAGTAGCCTGTAGATTTTTTTGAATTTGGTTGGGTAGAGTGTTTTAGTTAAGATTTCTCAAGTGCAAATTTTATAACCTCCATCTCTAAATCATAATTACTAGTTTTGGGGCAATAGCCAAATTATATCACATAACAACTCATGTGATATTGCCTTATAATGAAACTTTATGTATTCATTATGTGAAAGTCTCTGTAAGTATTTGATTTACAGATGCCAGGTCAGCACTCAGAATGATTTGACCAGAATTCCAAACATTATTTGAGCTGTCTACCCAAAACAGCCCCTCCATTCCTCAGTGCTTCTGTCTAAACCATCTTATTGAGACATTAGTGAGAAAAGCCCTGTCTGAATTTGAATGTCTGTGTTGTTTTAGGAATCAGTGACTTTCAAAGAGGTAGCTATAGACTTCATCCATCAAGAGTGGACCATGGTCAACACCTTCTAGATAAAGCTGTTCATAACAGTGATGCTGGAGATGATGAATGTGAGTCTCAGAAAAGTTTATCTATCTATCTATCTATCTATCTATCTATCTATCTATCTATCTATCTATCTATCTATCTATCTTTCTATCCATCTATCTGATTGCCTGTTTATCTAATCTATCTTTATCTATTCAACAAGTGTCTGGAAGAGCTCCTTCATATGCCACTCAAATCTCTGCCCTTATTCTTTCATGGCACTTAAAACTATTCAAAAGAAATTTTGTTCTTCTCCCATATTATTCTCCTTCCCCCTTTTCCTATGTAATTCAAACATTTCATCTTTAATCAATGTCTGCTGAATCTATAGTTGTATAATTATATTTATGCATCCAACATGGCTGGACCTTTTTTAATGAAATAAAATAGCAGAAGTAAGTTCTACCTTGTCAGCACAATAAATATATATGGATTAAACTCTCCAATCAAAAGATAGATTGGCAGAATGGATTAAATACATGATCCAAATATGTGCAATCTACAAGAGACTCTCTTTAGATTTAAAAAATCCATAAAAATAAGCTAAAAATGAATGGATTAGAAAAACATTTCATGCATATTGTAATCAAAAGATAGGTGAACTGGGTTGGATGCTTGGGGGAAGATTGCATAGTAGAAAGCTCTAGGAATTGTTCCCTCCACCAAAATATGAATGAAATAGGATGCACTCTGTGTATTTACTGTTGTGGAATTCTAGAGTCTTGTGGAATACTAGCAAAATCCAGGGAAAATTTGGACGTAAGAGGGTGGTACATTGTAGTAAATACTGGTAAATTTCCCCTTCTGTGTTGCAGTTATTATTATCCACCCACAACTTCAGGGCCAGCAGCACAGGGGGACTGCAGCCTGGGCTCCTGTTGTAGCTTGTTGGTCGCAGGTTGGGCTATGATCTATTATTACAACTCCATGGGGCAAAAGATCTGATCACTGATTACTGCTTTTGATCAGCTGCCTCAGATCACTCCATATCTGGCTGAGTGTGGCCATTGTTCCTACTCTCCTCGGCTTAAAACAATGGAGGAATCTTTAAGAAGCAGTGCCTATTTTTCTCCTTTCTCTCTCCATTCCCTGCTTGGGAGCACATTAATCTGGAAAGTCAAAAATTGCAGACAAGGTAGAACTTACTTCTGCTATTTTATTTATTCAGGTATTCTCTCTCCAAGCATTGGAGTAAACTTTCTCAGCACTTGAAAATCTTCTGTTATCCTATTTAAAAAGAAAATTTAGACGTGGCTAATGTTGGTCAAATGTCCACCATGTCCAGTGGAGCAGAGAGCTGCCAGCCAGAGGTGGCTTCCTCTTCCTTTGGGCTCTGGATCAGCCTTTCCAGGTGCTCCAGCCACTCGCTCAGAGCCTTGCCTGTCACCTCAGCTGGCTGCAGCCGTGCCCCTTTCCTTTCATTCTGAGGGCTTTGAATCCTAGATGTTCTCCTCACTGTTCGGTGAGACTGACGCGGAGAAAGCAGAGTAGTGGGACAGGGAAGTGGGGTGTGGGAATGCTTCTGAGTCTTCAGACAACCACTGTTGAAGTTGCTCTTCAAACCTCCTGTTCTCCTTTTCCAGCAGAAGGTTGGTGGAGAAGCGCTGCGAAAGGAGGCCTGGGGCCGACATGCTGCAGGTCAGCTCTTCAGCTCTGGGGATCTGCCCTGCTCCGGCTTCCGCGGCGCTCCATTTCTCTGAAGGGCGGCCATGAAGCAGCCAGGTGGAACAACGATTTCCCAAAGAGGGAAGTGACTTTCTCCCCAAACGTGGCGGGCTCAGAAGCAGCTCCTGCTCTGACTGTAATCTGGCCTATCCGTACGACAAAGGAAGCTCGTAATTTTTCAAATGAGTTTTTAAAAAATAGACAGCTATATGACCATCTTCACTCAGCACCTCTGAAGTGATGGGCTGTCAGGGGGCCTCCCAGTCTCTCAGCTTGTGGTTGATGCACAAGTGGAGGAGGTCATCCCATGGAATCTCACCGACGGGTGGGGTGGGGGGCTTGCTGCCCTGTCCGGGGTGGGGTTCCTGCTCTCCCAACTGCGGTAGGTTCGCCACAGCAGGTTCTCCATATGGGACTGGAGCACAGGCTGCGACTGGGGTAAACTAGCCACCTGAGCGGCGTACTGCAGCACCATGGTGCAGACGTGGAGGCAGGGGGTCCCTGAGGGCGGCAGGTCCATCTGAGGCATCTGGAAGGCCAGGACGTCCTCCTTCAGCCAGGCCAGGTGGTTAGGGGAGTTCCAGTGCACTTGAGGAAGCAGCCGGCTGCACCCCACCACGGCAAACTCAGCGATGGGCCAGGACATGTCACACAGCTGCTCCGAGGATGCCACCGAGGCCTGGAAGCGCAGCACGCTATTGAACAGCTCAATGACAGCCGCCGGCTCCTGAGAGGTCAGACCGCCCAGCCGCTGCAATATTCTGTCGTGGAAAACGCGGCTGCTGAACTCACAGGCAACACCGTGCTCCACGAACTCGATGAGACACTGGCAGCCAAGGTCGAGGGCAGAGGCGTCCTCTGCCTCGGCTTGGTTGCTCGGTGCTTTGGGAGGAAGCAAGAATAGGATCCTGCTGGCCAGGAGGTCATTCTGCCTCTCCTGGGCATGAAGGCACAGCGGCAGAGGGTGCCCTGGGCTACCTTGATACACACATTGACAACAACACTCTGACACCCCCTGCTGCTGAAGGCGTGAAGCAGGTGAGTGTCAGAATCACACACACCCCCATGCCAGCCTGTGTCCTCCTTCCAATTGGCTTTTAACCAATCATCTAGAATTCTGCCAGGGCTCCCCGGGGGCTGTTCTTCTCCAGCAGGCAACACCAGCACCAGCTTCCAAAACACGCACTCCTGCCTCCAGGAGTGGTGCTCTCCACCAGCAATGGCAGGTACAGAGGGGCCCATGCATTGTTGCTCAGCAGCTGCCGGCAGGCCTGCTGGACCTTCATGCGGCGTGCAGCTTGGTTGCTGAGCCGACTCAGACTGGTGCAGGAGATCGCCAACCTCCCTGCATGCCCCAGGTCAAGGAGGCCCCAGGCCAGGTTCTCCTGGGAGATGGGGCACTCAGCACTGGGTGCCAGGGCCCTCAGCTGGTTGTCCATGTCTGTGTAGCAGGGAGCTGCAGGGAAGGCCTGCATCTGGTGCCTCCGTTTGTTGCAGGCTGCAGATTCCCTCTGCTGGAGAGCCTAGCAGGAGCCTTGCAGTTCCTTCAGGGCCTCCTTGGCTGCCTGGAAAATCTCCTCCCCCAAAACCAAGTCCACGAGGTGGCCACAGATGCCCTGGGTGCACTGGGCCACATGGAGCTTCTGGTCATTCTCCACCACACTCCTCAGCTCCTGGGAGGAGGCCTGGCTCACACACTTGACCACCATGAGCTCCATCAGCTCTGTGGCCAGGCCCTGGCTCAGCTCAGTTAAACCTAGTTCTCGCTCTTCTTTCCACCTCTCATCTTCCGTCCACTGCCTCACTTCAGTCACTTCTTCGACTGCCATGTGCTGCAAAACGTCAGCGGTGGTGGCTGCGGACATTTCCTCCACAGCAGCACTGGAGACCCCTAGAGCAGTGGCTTCGTAGGCTGTCCAGATTGCTCCAGTGTCCTCGCTGTCCCTGGGAGAAACTTCCTGTTTTCCCTCATCCACCACCTGCGCAAGTTCTGTGACAGAGCCTAGCAGCACAGGCTCTGAAGGAATGAGTTCAGACTGCATGGGGACTGAAAGAAGCTGGGCAGCATGGACGTAGCTGAGGCTGGCAAGTGAGGCATTGGAGCTGCGAGGGACATGGGGGTGGGAGATGACTGTGGCAGGAGCACAGGTAGGGGCATGCCTGGGTCTGCACTGCCCTCGCTTCTGCCGCCACCTGCCGCTTCCACACGGGGTCTCTGACTGCCGGTGGCAGGCTCCGTGGCCAGGTCGCCCCCAACCTACTTGTTCTGCGAGTTGAAGTTGCACGTGGGTGTGTAGAGAGGAATGGGAAGAACCTGACTGCCGCTCACGATCTCTCCAACAGTCACTGTCAGCTTCTTGGTCACCAATGTTGACTTCTTGTCCTTGAATAATCCCTCTGGTTCCGAGAATGCCCAATGCTTGAACTCCACACAGCCAACAGAGACCATCAGACCATGGAAGGTGATGAATTTCTTGCTGCCCAAGTGAACTACTTCTTTATTGCATCTCCAGACATACTGTAATGTCCCATCAAATATCGTGCCTCCAAGGGGGCAAGTCAGGCAGGCAGACCAATTATATGGGGGATGTCTGCCTCTACACAAGGAGTCTGTGTCTTCTGCCCCATCTTGGGCATGCCTCCTCAGGGAGCAATCCTGGTTCCCTTTCCTTTCCAGTCCTTTCCTAAGGCTAGGAAGTGGTTCCATCAGGGAAACAGCTTCTTCACATCCTAGCCCAACAGCTCTTTGGCTAACTGGGAAGGCTTCCCCCACTCCAGAAGATCCTGGAAAGGTGGGTCCCTGGGAAAATCCTGAGCGTCTTCCAGACAATGTATGGTTCTGTCCACAAAGAGAAGGCTGACCAAATGGAAATGGCAGCTTGGCCTGAAATGTTCCTATGGAACTACTGGAAGATGTTGGGAAAGCATGAGGCTGCTGCTCACTGAAAGAAATATTTGGGTTCATCTTCTCTTCCAATTATTGGAAGGTCAGAAACACCACATGTACAAAATTATTCATCCTTTGCTTTACACAACTGTTGAATCAAGGAGCCCACCTGCATCTTCCCAATCAGCTCCCATTTAACTTTTCACCAAGTAAACAGAGGACTAACTGCTCTTCCTGGGGATGGAAATATTTTGGCTTTTATAGCCTGGTGACTATCACAGGAACTGGCTCACAAGGCAAGGGTGCACCCAAGGAGATGCTCCCTGCAGAATGTTTGTGTGTCGGTGCCTGCTTGTGGAGGGTGGAGGCAGGCTGTTTGAAGAGAAAAAGGGGCATTCAGTGGTCACACATGACACATGGTGAAAAATCACTGGAGGCTGCTGTGAGTCAGCAGAAAGTCTGCACACTTGGCCCAGGATGGCCTGGCCCACGGGATGTGGGCCTGGACAAGTCCAAATTCTGGAGGGCAGGCCATGAGCTGGGAACTCCAATGAAGTTTTTTGATGAATTCCCTAGAAGATAGCTGGCTGAGGGGAAGACTCGGCAATTCTTGCCTCTGGCTGCTGCACGCATCTCATCTCCTTTTAAGGCCTTCAAATGATTGACTTCAATGGTGAGGTAAGTCTCAACCAATATCCTGACCAGATTGTTGATTTAATCACCCAGAGAACCAAACAACTCCCTGATGGCTTCAACCCATGAATTATCCTGATGACCTCATCACATATTTCCATGTGTTTCTTTTTAATTGTGTCCTATTGCTAGATAGAACTATTAAGAGAGAATAAATTTCTTTTGTGTATTTCCCTAACAGCTGCACCTAGAAGTGTGCCTGAAAGAGTAAACAACCATGGTTATTAGGTAAAGAAACAAATAAGAGATATCCTTATGACTTTCCTGTTTCAGATCAGACGGCATTGTGTCAGGCATAAAATTTCCTATAATTCATTCTACATTCTTCTGAGTCTAAATGTGTTTTTGATCTCCAATATCTGGTGATCCAGAAAGGAAATAACACCACGATTCCATGTGTAGTTAATGCAAATAGGAGTAAAGCAGAATCGTGTGTTGGCCCAAAAACCTGGAATGCAGGAGGGGATTTCAGGCACTCTTTGGATGGCCTGCCCAGAGATAATGTCTGTTTACTTTCTGAGAAACCCTTCCTTTCCCACTCCATGTGATAAAAAGGCTATGGGTCTGTGAAAACAGCTGTAGGTAGGGATTTCCCCCAGTGGCTGCTGACGCATTGGGGAAAGAAAAGCCTGCTGGGAAGGCAGAAAAGTGAATCCAGGTCTTCTTCTTGCTGTACTATTCAGGGAAATTTGAGTCAAACTAGCAGTCCATGGCCACCTTTTCCTTCACCTGACTGAAGTTAACAATGGAAGGATACATTTGAATGACTCTTTGTCATCAACTCCTGGGATTACCACTGACTGGAGAGGTAATTAGTACTAGGCCAAGTGAGATCATAGTCGCAGGATGACTTCTAACCTCCATGCCTTTTCAAAAGATCTTGGAGTCAAGCCTCATTCTAGGGAGACTGAAATGAAAAATAAAAGAGAGTGAGAGAGAAGCAGAAGGTTACTGCCCCCCATTTCTTTCATTAATTAGTTCACCTTCAAAGGAAATAAATGGAATTGACTGGCAAAAGTTTCTGTGAATGCTCTAGATTTTGTTCTTATGTTCTTGTTTGGCTTTAGTGTTTCTGCTCCCTTAATGTCATGGTTTTCTGGTACTGCTAGTAGTTTTTAATTTGTGCACTCAAATCCAGGGGCCATGGAGTATTAAGATTACCAGGTTGCTTCCATTGCTTGCTCTTTCACTTGTCTTGAGGATTAAAAGACAAAAGAAAATAACCATGTTGTTCTGCTAATACCTGCTAGACACGACCATTTTTCGGTTGTGACATTGCCTTTTCTTTCATCAAGATCCATACTTAGGGGGACAACTCATCTGGGGGATGAGTTCTAGAACCATGTGTTGCAAACTGGATACACTGGTAGAAATCAATGCATAGTGCTTAAATATATTCAATAGGCCTACTGCCTTAAAATATTGGATGTAGCTCTGATTACAGTCATGCATCTGAATGATCATAAAGGAAAAATATTTTCTGGTAGCAGGTTCTTTGATAGCGCCAGCAATTATTTAGCACTACTAAAATAGTAAGCCTGGTTAAAACTCAAAATAAGCTGTGTGTGTGATTGAAGCATACGCAAGCATACAATGATAAGAAAGACAGGTATTCTTAAAGTTTAAAACTCATCATTCAAACACCGACATTTATTCCACTCTCTTTGATCCCGGCCACTCATTACTATCTGGGATGAAGCATATTGTTCATCCAACCTTCTCAGTCCTTCCCATGAACTTGTGGGAGAAATTAGCATAATTGTTTGTGAATTTCAGCATTTGTTCTCATGCTTCAGGGACTGTGAAGCTCTGTCCCATCATTGGTTATTCACTTCCCATGCCTCATACTCTGCTTTGCCTAAGAGAACTGAAGCATCATTAAATTTTTTCTGTGTGTTTCAATAAAATTTTATTCACAAAAAATGTGGCAGGAAGATTTGGCCAGAAAGCTGTATTTTGACAAACTCTGATCTAGAACACCTCCTCCAATTATATGTGTAATGACAGGAAATTATCCATATAACTTCTGTCTTATCATAATGCCTGACAATTTGCAGCCTTAAGTGTCCACCAGTTAATAAAGTAGAAACAGCCATTTATTTACCATCATCTACCCATGTGTAGATATTGGGGTTGTACTTTCAATAATTTATCTCCTACCCTTTAAATGAAGACTTCTTTTAATTTTAGTATACCCATGTTGTCACATGAGTCATGATAAGTCATAGGACTCAAAGATGAAGTCAAAGGAGTTCAAAAGACTAAGTAATTTGGTCAAAGTCATACAACTAGAATGTGGCAGGCCCATGATTAGGGCTAAGGTCTGTTTATCCCCAAGTCCAACCACTTTTACTTTTAGGACCAAGCACCACCACCTAAGATTGCAATAATTTTATTGCTTTAAACTTAATAGAGTTGTATCTTATCTGTTCCATGCACTATTCTCTTCTTATTCTCATTAATGAAGAGCCATGTAACAATCCCACAACTATGGAGTTCAGCTCCGGCACTTTAAATGGACTTTATGGGAATACAAAGCCATCAAGTTCTAGTAGTGTGGCAGACTGGAAAAAGAAAGACAGGAAAATCTCACAGTAGAGTTCTTGAAGATCAGCTTCTGCCACTCTGACAATTCCACATGGTTTAGTTAGGAAGGGGGAGGGTGCTTTTGGACGGGGAAAGATGGACACATCAGGCTCTTGGGGGTTGGGGAGGTAGAAGGTGGTTTGTCAAGTTGTCCCATAGCCTCCTGGCCCATTCTTCTGAGATCAGGTCAGAGAAAGGGATTCAATGAATTGGTAGATTTCTGGAATCTCTAGTGATTACCTGAAAATCCAGGCAGAGCTCAGAATCAACAAGGGATCCCATCTGTGTTTAAGCCCAAGTGTGAATACAGTACTTTTGAAATAATTTACTCTCTCAATCTCAGCCCTTGAGTCACCATATAGAGCAAACAACCCCAAAGAGCTTGAGTGGCATACTAAAAAATTTATTCATTATTTGAAGAACAGTACCAATTAAGTGGAAAAGAATAAGATTGACAGCCTCCACAATAATAAGACTTTTACCTTTAAGTGAACATCAGGGGAAAGATTCTGTGCTAGATCCTTTTACATATGTACCCCAGATACTTACATCGTTTCTACACTGGGCAGTCTAACATAATTATCTTACATGATGGCAGACCAAGCTCAGAAAAGTCAAGTGGTTTAAATAACCCCTTACAATTTTAAGGGTCAGACCCAAGGTTCAATATTCCCAGCCTGGTCTCTGGGGTTACATGTTTAGGCTTTTTCTGCACACCTGAGAATGAGGTGACCTGGACATAAAGTTGAAAGTGCTAACAAGAAGGGTCTGACTCAGTATAAAACATTTGTTTTCCTTGTGTTTCCATTTGTAAGAGATAAGTCACATGTCTTCAAGTATCCATCATAAAATGAATGCCAGAGTAGTTGGAAGAGGCAGATTAACAAAAAACAAGCCAAACCATAAATTACCACCTCCAACAAGTAGATTGAATAAAAGGGAGTCAGTCACTCCCCTGGATCTTCAGTGGAATGGACATGGAAAACATCATTTGAAACAACTGCTCTGGTAAGCATCTTCTGTGACTCATCTCCCTTCATTTATCTTGCCATCCAATGGCAACTGTTTCCATATTCCTTTTCAGGCCTCGTTCACCATCTTCTCTTAAGCATTATCTATTTTCCTTTGGGTTTATTCTTTTCAAGACCATAGAGCTCCATCCTTTTCAAGAAACATAAATAAACAAGAAGACAAGTGTTCCTTCAAAAAAGAATAAGGAAAATTTTTTAAGATGATTGGTATCCTAATTGGAGGAAACTCTTTTTTTTTTTATGGATTGGAAAATAAGTTGTGTGAACTTACCCACCTGGGAGCGGTAATTTTTCATCGTCTTCCAATAATTTATGGAAGTCTTTCATAGTTCATGCAAATGGATTAAAACAGATGCTTGTTATGAGGCAAGTTACTATGGCATGAAATGCTATATGAGGTTCCAAAAGACCCATCCCCCCACCAATCCACCCACACACAGAACCCAGATACATAGAAATGGGCACATGCCCATGCCCTCCAAAGGCAAAGATACAACAAGATGCTTTGGGTGCGAATGTGTACTGATAATATGCTTGGATTCAGAAATTTTAAACCATGATGACATAACCCAGAAATAAAATTTGTCTGAAATATCAGTGTGTATTCACCATTTTAAAAGCAGTTTGAATCTTTCTAAATGACTTCTGATTATTTAATAAGGTCATAACCCAAAATATCTCTATTTTTAATAAAATATTCATTGTTTTTTGAAATGGTAACCTATAGAAAACAAAACTAGGTCATTTGTGTTATGGCAGAAGAGCAGGGATGTTCATTGTCAATTCGCCAACATTTGGCCATGACCAGGGATTTGGCCTCTGTTCTGTATCATGTACAACCTGCAAAAAACTGCCTTGTAGTATTAGCTTTCCAAAAATTCTAAGAAATTTTATCTGGGGCAGCAGGGATTTTATATAAATATATACCTTCTCCCATTCCCTACCTATATCTCTTCAAGGACACCCATAAAGTTGAGATTAGTCCCATGGGCATTCCTAACTTTCTATTTCTGGGTTCTTTTTTGAATGGAGCCTGACATGAGTGAGACAATGCAGTCTTCCTTACCTTCTCACTCAGATTCACTGCATGCCTGTAGTGATTTTGTGACTAACACTTTCTTTTTTCCCTTGATTTGTGGGAAACTTTTCAGAAGCAGACCATCCATCACTGAACAATGACATGAAGAAATGAGCATTGTGTCTGCTTTTTCTCCCTAATTTCCTTTTCCTTGGCCAAATTCTTCAAGGTAGTATTATTGATTCAGCTTGTCTTTTCTTTGAGGTTATGTTCTGAAATTGTGACTGGAGAGATACTAGGATATTATAGATGCATGTATTATATATGTATGTGTATGTATAAATGTATATATACACACCTGTTATATTTATTTTATATAGGTATAAAATAGGTATAAAAGCCAGACCTACCCACTCATGGTCTGTTTACATTCCTTCTGTTTTCTTAATTTTTATATTTAGTGAGTGCACAGAAGGTTGGGGAGCATAGCACATAGCCATCAGAAAAAAAACAGTGTGTGTGTATATTCTGAATGCCTTTGGTGTTTGAATAGCTCATTCTATGATTCAGTTAATGAATTTAAATGCAACGCTTCAAAAGATTCTGCTACTGGGTAGAAAGTGTCATATCCAACATGGCTGGGCCTATTTTTAAGATCATAACCTAAAATACCTCTGTTCTTAATAAAATGTTCATTGTTTTTTAAATGGTAACCTGTAGAAAACCAAACTAGGTCATTCATTTTGTGGCACATTTACAAATACATATGGCAGGCAATTTGGCCAGAAAACTGTATTTTGCCAAACCCTGATCTAGAATATCTTCTCTAATTATATGTGTAATGACAGGACCGTATCAACATACACTTCTTTGTCATCATAATGCCTTTTACTTTGCAGGCCTAAATGACTGACAGTTAATAAAATATAAACTACCATTTATTCAACACTATCTACCATGTGTAGATACTAGGGTTATCCCTTCAATAATTCATCTCCTACCCTTCAAATAAGACTTTTAGTTTTATTATACCCATGTTTTCAACTATGTCAAAATAAGTCATAAGATTCAAAGATGAAGTCATAGCAGGTCAAAAGACTAATTATCATGATCAAAGTCATACAACTAGAATGTGGCTAAGGTCTGTTAGTCCCCAAGTCCAGTCACTTTTCCTTTTAGAATTATTTGCATCTGTAAATATTAGATTTTATAAAATTTCCTCACATGACTCTGGAGATATACAAGTCCAAATTCCATAGGCAGCTGCAAATCAGGGGTTCCAGTGAATGTCCTTGATGAGCTCCCCATGAGGCACTGGCTGTCTGAGGTAGAGATGAGAATTCTTTCCCTGCTGAAATCATTTAACTTTTTAAGGCCTTCAACTTATTGGATGTTATGTCACTCATTGCTGACAGCAGTCTCCTCAGTAGCCATCTATGCAATCAACGTATTGATGATTAAAGAAATATCCTTGTATTACAGTTAGCCCAGTGATTGCTTGACCAAACAACTGGGCACCATTACCTAGCTGAGTTGACACATTAGCTTAACCATCACACAAGCAAAATAGTCATGGAGGCATCATAAATACATATTGCTGAATGAAAGAACTGACTATGAAAAAGCTATATACTGTGTGATTCCAACTTTGACATTTAGGAAAAGACTTAATTATGGAGACCATTAAATATTAGCGGATGGCAGGGTTTGGAGGTAGTGGAGGATGCATAGATGGAACACAGGTTAGGAGAGTGAAACTATTCTATATGATAATGTAATTGTGGATGCATGACATTATGTATTTATCAAAACCCATAGAATTGTGCAACACAGAGAGAAACGTCATGTAATGCATATTAAAAAAAATGTATTGATTTTGGACCATCAATTATACAAATTAATCCCTCTAATGACAGATGTTATTTAAAGGGAATCCTATTGAACTCACTCTTGTGTATACTTACTGTTGGGATAGTATCCACTCCGTCCATCTCTGTTTAATATCCATATGAAAGACCTAGTAACTGACCTTTGTTCTGTATAACCCTATCCCAAATCCTTGTGACTGACCCAAGTTTGTTCCCTTATCCCTCTCTGCCTGGTTCATCCCCTTACTGTTTATGAATGAAGAAACCTCCTTCCAGCTCCACCCCAATTATTCATTAGGACCCCAACATTATAAAACATTTGAATTTCTGCAGATGAAGGAGGCAGTTTTGGGCCAGAAAGCCACTGTGTTCCATTGCTTATTCCACCAGGAAAACTTTTTTCTCTCTTTGACACCCCAGCATCTTAGAAATTGACTTTAAAGATGCATCGGGAGAAAAGACCTGCTTTTGCTTGATATAAATTTGGTGACTCTGGTGAGACTAAGGACAAGGGGGTCCCTGAAGGAGTCTGGCTGTCTGACTTTCTAGAACCCCAGCAAGAGAGGTAAGTAAGGTAATCAAGCTTTCTGCTGCTGCTAGACCCTCTTGGTCTAAAAGCTTGACAATCAGATTTTTCCTACCTCACTGGCACTGCAGCTCCTAAAGGTGTTTTAAAGCTTGAAAGAGAGAAACAGTTCCAGCCTTGATTCTGGACATGTGTCTGGGGATTGGGTCACCATAGTAGAAGTGAATTAGGAAGTTAGTTAGTGGTTTGAGTCCCCTAAAACTCCTCCCAAAACAATTCCCTTGCACTGATCTCTTCACCTTTTCCTGTGATTTTTTTGGGGGATAACATTCTTCCTGGGGTTCAAGTCCCCAACTTAAATCTGTCTAAGTGTGCTCCTGAACTGTGAGTTTGTCAGTTGGATATACACCTGAAGCCGAAGTCTATGTGTTGGACACAATGTTGTTATGTTGAAAAAAAACAAACAGACTTTAAAAGGTGCACAGAGCAAGTTTATTGAGCTAAAGTCACATTAATGCAGGAGCAGCATCAAAAGAGGTTTCTCCTCAAAGGTGAGCTGGGGGAGCAGCTTATGTGGCTGCTTGAAACAAAGGGAAGGTGTGAGGGAATGGAGAGAGTTAAAGGGGACATTAATTATGGTTAGTACATGCATTCCATGAACTATGTGGTCTATGGGGGCTGTGGACTGTTTCGGCAGGGTGTCCTTGAGGCTCAGTTTGTTAATTATCAATCAGGATATTGGTGTAAGATTGTGGCCGTCTGGTGAAGATCAGCAGACTTTGCTGGTGTTATCCTGAACTCTGTGATACAGTTCTTCCTCCCAGGCTGGGATAGCAGTTTCTATCAGCACTGCAAGGGATTGGTATGTCAGCCTGGTTCAGTTAACCACAGTTTCTTCTTTAAAATTCTCTAGAAAAAATGAAAGCTCAAGCAAATGAAGATGGCTAGTAAAATCATTTATCATTCCAATTTCACATTTCCTCCTTTTGGTCAAGGGAGTCCTTTGACTCCCTGAAGGCCAAGTATGACTAATATGGGGCTCTATAGACTTATACTCTAAAGCTACAGGGAACAGGAGAAAAAGTTTGGTGGCTTTGAGGCATTGTGCAATGAAGTTGGTGATGATGCAGATGAAAACAGGACCAAGGAGAATAATGATGAGCATGATCAGTGGTGAGACTGAGGAATACAACCAAGAGATGTTACACAGAAACCCCTTAATTGATTCCCATATGTCTCTTGGTTGCTGGCTTATGCTGTGAAGCCATTTGGATTGTTTGAAGATTTCCTGGCTGTCAGTCTCGACTTGTCCAGTGGTGTTGATCCAAGAACAACAGGATGTGTTGGCAACAACACAGATGCCTCCTTCTTCTGCCTGTAGGTGGTCTAAAGCTAATCAGTTGTCCACAGTTATGGCTGAGAGGGAATTGAGAGAGGTAGTTAGTCCTTGCAGGGCTTGCCCTGTTTCTTGAGCTATGGCTTCAAGGGTGGCAATGAAGTTGTGGATGGCATGTACTTGGTATCTGAAACTTATCCAGGGGGCTACAAGTCTGAGTCTGAGCTCCATCACAGCAATAATTAAACCACTAGTCCTCTTATTTCATGTGGAAGAGGTAAAGTTATAAGGATGGAGGCTGGTGTCTATTACAGAACCAATTGTGCATTGTCCACTGGGCTCTGGGCTAGTGAGAAAGCAAGGAAATTCTATAGGCCCTAGAGTGGTACTGCATAGGAAGGTGAAATCTGAGGGGAGACAGAGAATAATTTTGGTCCATGAGGAAATCTGATACACTTAGGAAGGTCAGGATAACTTTGGTGAGGATGGATAAGCAAGATATGGACCAGTTTGAGAATGCTAAAGGGGAACTTTCTGGTCTGGGAGGAGAACTATTGACTTGTTGGGCCTTGCTGATAGTTTGACCTCCTGAAATGGTGGTACAGATAAAAAACTTTCATGCCATAATTCAGGGGTTCTTAACCATTTTCATTCCTTGAACTCTTTTGCCAGTCAGGTGAAAACCAAGAACCCCTTCTCAGAATGTAGCAGCAGATAATTTTATGACACTCAACTAGCATTGGGTCTAACAACTACCATAATTTTGAAGTATGGATGAGTGCAAGAAATTTTTTGAGATATGCAACAATTGTAGTGTGATATGAAATGAATACTACTGTAATTTATTGCATACATTCATAAGTGGAGGAAATGCTAGATTTCAGTTAGAGGCCAGAGAAAATAAAGACAATAAGTTAATTTTTGTCAATTCAGGCTCACATATCCTCTGAAATCTTTCCATGGACAATTTAGGGGTCTTTGGATCCCTGGCTAAGGACCCCTGTCATAAATAAAGAAATGTGAGAAGTGGGGTTGGTTGGGAGAGAGTCAGGATGAGTCTACTGAAGGGAGATGAAATCAGGTATTTCCTGGGAGGTGAAATCCATTGCTGAATTGTACTAGGGACTCCCATTAGAAAAGATCAGTGCTGGAAAGGTTCCATAAATAAAGGATTGGGGCACTTACAATCTCAGGAGTCTGAGAGATTAAGTCCAGAGGAGATAAATTGGGATATGTTAAGAATAAGGATGCTTTCCAGTTTTAGGTGAGGTGGGGGAGACAGAGGAGAAAGCAAAGGAATAGTATAGGGGTCATTTTAGTTACACAATGTGGATGTTTACCACAATCTAGATAAAGGCAGGGGAGATAACTGCAGGGAAGAGAAGATAACAGAGTCAACAAGGGCCCCTAGGGGGTATTCTTGCTCTCTAGTTAAGAAAAGAGACAAAAGGGATTTTAAGAGTGCTCAGCCCACTTTCAGAGTCTTAGAAGAGCTGTCTGTCTCAGGTTCTTCTGCTGGTTTTAGATGTGATAGGTGAATCTGGGAATTGATTCCTTAAACCTTGTGGCAGTAGGGGTGGTAAGGAGGGCTTGAAATGGTCCTTTCCTCCCTGGCTCAAGTCCTTGTTTCCAAAGATGCCATTTCTAATACACCTAATCTCCTGGTTGCACAGGTATTGGAGAATCTTGGAGATATGTAGAGAGAGACTCAGAAACAGTTTTGTATAGTTCAGAAAGAGTTTCTGAGAGTTTGCAGTAGTTAGCCAGTGAGGAGTTAACTTTAGTGGTTTGTGACTAGGGAAATTAGGCCATGGGGTCTGCCAGTAACTATTTCATATATGGAAAGTTGGTGAGGGCTGAGTGTTCTTGTAAGTTCATAAGGACTAGGAGAACGTTAACACAGAGAGGGTGCAAAATTGTTCAGTAAGCTTCCCTAGCTGAGCCTTGATTAGACTACTGGTCCATTCAACTAACCCTGACGATTGGGGGTGATAGCACAGTGGAAGAATTGCAGGATGGATGAAGTTGATAGAAGTTTAGAGAGGGATTGCCTTTTAAAGTGGGTGCCAGTGTCTATATGGATTTTTAACAGAGTCACCATGGTATGAGACATAAAAATTTTGAGAACTGAGCTATGGTTACTTCAGAGACTGCCAGAGCTAAAGTCACAGTGGCAATGACTGCACATGGGCATGAAGGAAAGCCTTGAATTGTTACATCCAAGGTCTGGCTGTAATAGCTGATGGGGTGATAAGGATCAGTTGCCTTTGGGTTTGTACCCTGCATGCATTCCCTCCTTTTTTTAAATGCTGCTGCAATTTGGGGAGGAAAGCACTGGAGACATTGGGAGACAAAATGCAAAGTCATATATGCTACAATCTACCCTA
>JAQZBX010028723.1:0-27660 GCA_029593785.1 Cabassous unicinctus
AGATGCACACACATCTGCCAAAGGGAAAAACAATTAAAAAGTCCATAAATCCCTGAAAAAAATATATTACTCTGAACTATAACCCATGAATTACATTTGGTGTATTTTCCCCTATACCACCCAATTATTAACACCCCATATTAGTATTATATATTTGTTATTGGTCATGAGAGAATATTCTCATATTTGTTCTTTTAACCACAGTTCATTTTCTAGCACAGGATTCCCTGTGTTATACAATATCATTCTTTGTACAATCCATTCAAAGTGTACACACAGTGGCTCTCATTTTCATCACAGAGTTGTGCTTTTCTCAGCCTCTTTCAATTTTAGAATGTTTTCTTTATAAAGCGAATTTTAAATAGAGAAATATTGAGGTTGGAATGAAAGGTAGTTGGAAAGGGACTTCACAATTTTACTTTAGTCAATCTTCTCCAGGATTCTAGACACTGGAGTTACTCCCATATTTTTTGCTCTGAAAGAATTTTTTTTCCAAGTTCAAAGCTAATATTTCCTGTAAAAATAGTTTCTATTTACTAAACTCTAAATATAGCTTAAGCACTATGATATACATTACACTACATTGTCACAATTCTTACAACATGATAGATAGGTATTATCTGCCACTCACAACTTATTTTTACTGAACAAGAGACTGGAATTTAAATAATTATTTTGAGTAATTTGACTCAAGTTACCCAGGACGGAAGTAGAGGGACAGGATTTGATTCTGGCCTGTCATCTGCCAAAGCCTACCCTCCACGGCAATGCCCAATAATCCATACATTTATATCTATAGCTCCAGGCACTAACCAAAAGAAGTAATACAATCTTCATGGACAAAGTGGTTTTTCTTTTGAATGTTGGGTGTATGAAAATTCTTGTATCTTAGTATGAGAATCAAGGTCTAAGCAATTCTATTTTTTGGAATAACCCAATAGAGAAGGGATGATCAGACCTGGAAGGAGAGAATTTAATAAAATTATTATGTGGTTAAAATGTTACTGTTTTTAATTTGGCACACAGTGAAAATGGCCATTTAATTATATTACAGTGAGCATATCCCTTACACAAACAATGATAAATGTCTCTGGTACAGTTGGGCATACTCAA
This sequence comes from Cabassous unicinctus, assembly GCA_029593785.1. Taxonomy (NCBI): domain Eukaryota; kingdom Metazoa; phylum Chordata; class Mammalia; order Cingulata; family Chlamyphoridae; genus Cabassous; species Cabassous unicinctus. Next base: position 1,114 of record JAQZBX010028723.1, read on the forward strand.
CCATTGCTTTTTTGATGTCAGTTCCTGTGGGAGGCAAATTCCAACACCATGGGATACTGAACCCCCGGAATCTATGTACACTTTCTCATCCATGGCTTGGCTAATTGATCAATAGAGACTGTGTGTCCCTGTAGCTATGACAGACCCAAAAAGGGTTTCCCAATTTCCCTAAATTGCCTCTCTGAGAAAGGAATCAGAAGTAACTTCCATCATTGAGCAGGAGTACATTTACAGCATAGAACTTGTCTCCCTTTTTCTTTTAGAGACTAACTGGATGCCATTCATAATCCATTGCTACTTGTCCTTACCCTGCTAGACCTCCCAAATGGAGTTTTAACTACAACTAATGGTGCATGTAGAATTTTAATTTGGGCTTATCTACTGAAAAAAGAGAGATGGGAGAGAAGAGGCTGTGTAAGATTGACTGTAAAGAAAAAATAAGGGATGATTTAATAAGGAAGAAATAACAAGAACATAGAAAGATTTCAGTGAATAGTATGAAAATATTTACTGTTGTCTTTAAACACTCTTGGATTTTATAACATTTTGGTTTTTTTTAAATGTCCTTAGTTTTACTGGTATCACCTGTACTTACAATACATAGGAACCCCTCAAAAGCTGGGTGCTTACTTAGGAGATCAGTTGTGTGTGTTCTTTTAACTGAAGAAAGGAAGAGTCAGATTCACCCATCTCAGAACAAGCAGCAGTAGAGAATTTTCCTATCCTCAGGGAAGTGGTGGTAATACAAGTGGTAAGTGTGTGTTTCTGGGGTGGGTGGAGAGATGACATGCATGTGCACAAATAGGTAGGTAGATGACCTCTCAGAGACCCAGTGTGACACCAGGAGAACGAGCAGGAGGAAGAGACCCCATGTTAAGCACTAATCACAGTCAACTTCATTGCAGTCTCATCCTTTTGTATGTACAACAAGAAGGTAGCTAACCTTTCCTCCCCAGGTTTATCCATGCATCCCAATGCCCAGATAAGCCTCATCATTAACCAAAGTTAGTCACAAAAATATAAAAGAGAGAGGAGTTGGATGTGGATACATTGAGTCCTCACCCATGTCAAACTCTTTTTAGGATATTTTGAATAATTTTGTGTTTCCAGTTCTTTCTGGGATGCATGCAAGAGCTGGGCCATGGCTCTTCCTGTATTGCAACCCAACTATACTTAGTGCTTTTGCTTCCCTATACTTTAAATCAAGGACAGGGTCCATTTGAAGGGCAGTTCTCTTTGACAAGGAGATGAAGAAAGAGAGAAATATCCACAAAATGATGAAAACAATGGAAAACACCTTAATAGAAAAGCTCCGGGGATAATTTGATTGTACTCAGCTTACAAGGACTGCTGTTAAGTCAGTATGGGATCATTGGTTTCCTTGCCATCTGTCTACTGGAAGAGATAAACTTAAGCTAAAGCAGGTCATTTGGAATGGACATAGGTAATTACTTCTTTTTTTAAATATATTTTTATTTTTTTCTAAAAGATACTTAGATTACATAAAATGTTAAATTAAAAAATCTGAAATTATAAGGGATTCCCATATCCCCCACTGCCCCACAGATCCCACTTTACCCCACATTAACAACTTCTTTCTTTGGCATGATACATTCATTGAAATTGATGAACACATTTTGGAGCATTGCCACTAAGGATGGATTATAGTTTACATTGTAGTTTACACTCTCTCCCACTCAGTTCTGTAGGTTATGGCAGGATATATAATGGCCTTTATCTGTAATTACTTCTTTTTTTTTTTCATAACGAGTTTTATTTTTTTAATATTTTAATTTTTTTTTATTGTGGGTAAAAATCAAATTTTTCACAATACGTACCAATATTTGTAAAATGATATATAAATACATATGCATATATGTGCATTTGCTTACAGAAATGTAAAAATATATATATAATATATATATATATATTATATATATATTTTAAAGGTGCTTAGATTACCTAAATATTACTCAGGAATTACAGCGATTCCCATGTTCCGCACCTCCCACACCTCCCACAACATCCCACACCAACATCCTTCATCAGTGTGGGACATCACTCGCAATGGATATACACATCCTGGGGCCTTGCCAGCAACCATAGACCACAGTTCACATCATAGATCACACTCTCTCCCACACAGTTCTGCATGGTATATGCTGATGCACAATGGCCTACAACCGTCGCTTCAATGACACTCAGGACAAACCCCAAGTCCCGGAAAAGTCCTTTTATTTCAACTGCCCCTCCCCTCCCTGCCCTGAAAACGTCCAGTGGCCACCGGCTCCACCTCACTGTTACAATTTCTTCCATTGCTTGAATCACAATATGTCTACAACAGAATACCACCAAGTCCACTCTAGTCCATAGCTCCTCCCCCAATCCTGAGGGAACTGGGATGGTGATGTCCACTCCACCTCCAAGTGAGAGAGGGCTTATATCCCATGGATACAGTGGATGGGATTATCCTGCCTGCAGCTGCAGGCCCTCTCCATTCCCTGGGATGGCTGTTGCCCATCGTCGTCTCCTCGCCAGGTGACTTGGATGAGTCCATTGAGCTGTAGGGTAGGAGTTGCAGCTCCACCGAGATTCCAGGCACAGCTGGCACGTAGATAGGCTGGAGGCTTCAGTCTCTGGAAGTACACCTAACAACTCCAGCATCACATATAGGTTTGAATAGAAGGGACTGATGGACCATGTGCAGGGAGGATTTATTTGAGTCCAACTCTGTCACTCTCAGGAACACAGATGCCAATGAAGAGCCCACTAATTAGGCATCAACATCTGGGGCTATCCCCACTTATATAGGACTGGGGTCTCCAGAGCCCTCAGGGGTCCCTCTGTGTTGGGTGATATCCACTTTGATGTTCTATGAGATCCTACTGACGTGTGCGTAAGCATTACCTCTGGGAAGACCTCCCGACTCTCTTTGAACTCTTTTAGCCACGTGAACTCATTTCTCTTTACCTTTTCCCCCTTTTATTCAAGGTCTTTTTCCAATCGTGTTGCCAGTTGGCACTTGGTATTAATGCCTCGTTGCCAGGGAGGCTCATCCCCGGGAGACATGTCCCATGTTGGGGGGAAGGTAATGCATTCATATGCTGAGTTTGGCTTAGAGAGAGGCCATATTTGAGCAACAAGGAGGCTCTCAGATGGCAACCCTTAGGCACCCCATAACAGTAGGCTAAGTTTCAATTGCAAAAGCAAAAACTCATAAGGCCAGTCCTCAATAACAAGAACCCATCAGTGGGCCATCCTCTTTTGCCAGACACTGCCTCTGCACTCTGGGGCCTGTTGCTGCTCCCGGAGAATGTGGCAGAGCTCTCCAGGCTGGGAATTCAGATTCCCTCATTTATTGAGTGATGTCTACCCACGCTGACCATGACCCATCCCTTGATCATTTGAACAATTTTATATATCTTTCATGTATATTCAGATGAACTTACTCCCATGAATCCCCCATCCCAGACACTCCTCATCAATGATCCTCTGTAGTCCCCATTGTAACCCTCCTGTGATCTAAACCTTCCTTGAACATGAAACCCATATAATAACGGAATACAATTAATAGGAAAAAGAAATAATAATGATAAGTTTAAATGCAAGAGATAAGTACAAGGAAACTCAGAAGAAAAAAAAAGGAAACTAAACTAAAAATATAGTTAGCAGATTGGGACATTCAAAAAAATGGGAAAAACAAACAAAAAAATTATACTTTTTTCCATTTATCACTGTATTATCGGATGTCCAGTGTACTGTGAAACCTTCCCCCTCTCATTCCCCAGTGTCTCCCATATTTTGATTTAATTTTCAAAGAAATTTTAGGTCACAGCAAAGTCACACATGGTATGCTAGAGACTCCCACATACCAACCTCCCTCCCCCTTCCCCACCCCATTTTAAAACCTTTTCTTAAATGGATGTTAGCATTGTTATAACTGTTATACAGATAGTAAAATATAGCAACTAAACATTGTCAATGGTTTACAGTATAGTTTACAATTTAGACTGTACAGCTCAATAATTTTTGATGATATTTACCATGTCCTGTGTCCATTACTGTAAGGTTATGAAAAACATTTCCCATGACGACTAAATACCCCATTTGATCTTAACTGTTCCTTCCACCCCATCCCCCTGGGGCATATGACACTCCCCTGTCTTGACTCATAGAATGACAAGATTCATAGTTACATGCCCTGGGTATTCCAACCTGCCCTTCCTAATCTACCCACCTGTCAACCCTGCACCACCAAACCCAGTAATATCTCTACCCATCTGTCCTATCCTTCAATATGCAACTATACTCTATCCCTTTACCATAGATTATGCCCATATGGGTGATGGCTCACAGCCTACTCTTCTCTTTCTCTCTCTTGTTAACCTATCTTTGAGACAATGGTTCTCAGAGACTGCTCACTTCCCTCATTTCAAATCAGTGAGTTCATATACTGTTGATCCTTCAATGCCTGGCTTGCTTCACTCAACATAAGGTCTTCAAGATTGATCCACGTTCTTCTGTATGTTAGCACTTTATTCCTTCTCACAGCTTAGTAACATTCCATTGTATGTATATACCACATTTTACTTATCCATTCATCTGTTGATGGGCACCGGGGCAGATTCCAACTTTTGGCAATGGTGAACAATGCTGCTATGAACATTGGTGTGCATATATCTGTTCATGTCTTTGCTTTCAGTTCTTCTGGGTATATACTCAGCAGTGGAATTGCTGGATCATATGGAAGATCTATTGTTAGTTTTCTGAGGAACCGCCAAACAGTCCTCCACAGTGGCTGGACCATTCCATAATCCCACCAGCAGTGGATGAGGGTTCCTAATCCTCCTCATCCTCTCCAACACTTAGAGTCTGCTGTATTTTAATAGCTGCCATTCTGATGGGTGTAAGATGGTATCTCCTTGTAGTTTTGATTTGAATTTCCCTGATAGCAAGCAATGTTGAGCATTTTTTTCATGTGCTTTTTAGCCATTCGTATTTCTTCCTTGGAGAAGTGTCCTTTCAGGTCACTTGCTCATTTTTTAAATGGGTTGTTTGTCTTTTTATTTTCAAGGTGTAGGATTTCTTTATATATGCAGGATAATAGGCTCTTATCAGATATATGGTTGCCAAATATTTTCTCCCATTGGGTAGGCTTCCTTTTTATTTTCTTATTACCTTCCTTTGAGGTGCAGAAGTTTTTAATTTTGAGGAGATCCCATTTATCTATTTTTTCTCTTGCTGCTCATGCTTTGGCTGTGAAGTTCATGAAACCATTTCCTATTACAAGGTCCTGTAGATGCTTTCCTACATTATCTTCCAAGGTCTTTATGGTTTTGGTTCTTATATTTAGATCTTTGATCCATCTTGAGTTGATGTGTGAGATGTGTATAAGGTGTGACATGGTATTTTTCTCTCATTCCTTTGGAAATGGATATCCAGTTCTCCAAGCACCACTTGTTAAAGAGGCCATTCTCTCCCAACTGAGTGGGTTTGGTAGCCTTCTAGAATATCAGAGGACTGTATATGCGAGGATCTATATCAGAACTCTCAATTCGATTCTATTGGTCAGTAGGTCTATCCTTGTGGCAATACCATGCAGTTTTGATCACTGTAGCTTTGTAATATGTTTTAAAGTCAGGTAATGTGATACCTCCAACTTCCTTTTTCTTTTTCAATATGTCTTTGGCAATTCGGAGCCTCTTACCTTTCCAAATATATTTTGTGGTTAGTTTTTCTAGTTCCTTAAAAAATATAGTGTTGATTTTTATTGGGATTGCATTAAATCTGTAGATTATTTTGAGTAGGACAGACATCTTGATGATGTTTATTCTTCCTATCCATGAACAGGGAATATTTTTCCATTTATTTAAGTCTTCTCTGATTTCCTTTATCAGTGTTGTGTAGTTTTCTGTATATAAGTCCTTTACATCTTTAGTTAAATTTATTCCTAGGTATTTGATTCTTTTAGTTACTATTGTAAATGGCAATTTTTTCTTGATTTCCTCCTCTGATTGCTCATTATTGGTGTAAAGAAATGCTACTGATTTTTGAGCATTTTGGGACATTCAAAAAAATGGGAAAAAAAAAAACCTTTAAAAAATATTATACTTTTTTCCTTTTATCACTGTATTATCGGATGTCCAGTGTACTGTGACACCTTCCCCCTCTCATTCCCCAGTGTCTCCCATATTTTGATTTAATTTTCAAAGAAGTTTTAGGTCACAGCAAAGTCACACACGGTATGCTAGATACTCCCACATACGCAACCTCCCTCCCCCTTCCCCACCCCATGTTAAAACCTTTTTTTAAAATGGATTTTAGCATTGTTATAACTGTTATACAGATAGTAAAATATAGCCTGCAACATTACTGCAACTCCTTTATAAGTTCTAGAAGCTTTGTTGTAGATTTCTCAGGGCTTTCTATGTATAGGATCATGTCGTCTGCAAATACTTCTTAACCATTAAGGTGAAATGACGCTGAAACAAACCTTAAAGGGCAACAATTGGTGGTGAAAGATTGATGACTCTAAGTAGACTATAGTTTACTCTGCCCAGGAATGTTCCTTATCCTCCTTTAGGAAAAACAACCACAAACATGCTTCAAGAAATAGCCTTTTATATTAAAATTGTGTACATTTGTTAGAGTACCTGTAAATGAAATTTTTAGGAGTGAAATAGCTGATACACAGGGTTTGCATTTCCCTATCTGGCTCTCTCCTTCAGTCATGTCCACCTATCAGCATCATAGATTTTTCCAACCCTGGGGCCTGGAATGTGTCACCCTTTTCAGTATATCTTAGCCTTTAGTGTAAGCAAATTTTTGCTTTTCATATCACTGGGGATTTGATGGTTTGATTGATGTTTAATAGACAATTATGTAAGAGTGCATGGAACCCAGAACAGGTAATTTAGGAGGTATAGTAGATGATCATATGAAAGACAAAGCCCTGAGGAGTGCAGGCAATTAGGGAAAGGAGTGTAAATAAGGAGGAGGGCTCTGAGAGAAAAGTGAGGAGAGCTAACTATGATATGTGGCAATTACTACAATAGTGTGTCAGTACTCTCTTCTACCACTTCATTTTCTATATCTAAATGAGGTACTCCTAAATTGGCCAACTCTTGTTGGCCAAAGAGATGGGAAATGAATGAACAGGGATTTTCTACTAAATTCAGTCAGCGGCAGCATTTTCACACACCACAGAGGATAATGGCCAAATGATTGTTTGTTTTTTCTCTCACAGGTCACTCATAAAGTGATGGGAGGAGAAAATTCCACATCTGGAGAAGCCTTCATTCTGGTGGGTTTCTCTGAGCACTCATGGTTAGAGAGGATTTTATTTGTGTTCATCTTAATATTTTGCCTTCTGACACTCACGGGCAATGGGACCATTATCCTTGTCTCCCGCCTGGACCCACATATCCACACACCCATATATTTCTTCCTCACTCATCTCTCTTCTATTGACCTCATTCACGTGACATGTATTAGCCCTCAGATGTTGGTCAATCTTGGGGGGGCAGACAAATCCATAAGTTTTGTTGGATGTGTGGTCCAGCTTCTCCTCACCCTGGGTCTGGGGGCCACTGAGTGTGACCTTATGGCCATGATGGCATACAATCGCTATGGTGCTGCCAGCCTTTGCATTATTTCATCCTCATGCCACCACAGCTGTGTTGGACACTGTCCAGTGTATCCTGGTTAATTGGTTTCAGGAACTCATTAGTTCAAACACCTTTCACAATGACCTTTCCTCGATGTGGCCACAACCGGATAAACCATTTCTATTGTGAGGCACCCCCAATGATGCAATTGGCCTGTGTGGACACCACAAATTACAAGAATTTCATTATGATTCTAAGTGGCATCTTCCTTGTCTCACTGATCTTGGTCTCTTATGAGTGTATTGCCCATGGTGTGTTGAGGATAAAGACACTTCTGGGGAGACAGAAGGCCTCTGGGACCTGTGGCTCCCATCTCATGGTGATGTCCATTTTCTACAGTACTCTCATCTATGTGTACAAGATTCCCAAACCAAAGCACTCTCATGATGTCACCAAGTTTGTGGCACTGCTATATAATTTGATTCCTCCTTAGATGAATCCCATAATCTACAATTTGAGAAACAGAGATGTTAAGGAAGCAGTATGGAAGGTGGTTATTTGGAAACAAAAAGGAAAAGACAAAGATTTTTCTTAGATTCACTCTGTTAAATAATTGGAGCAACTTTCCCAATGAATCTTTTTTCCAAATGAAGCTGTAGATTTGTGGTTGAATGTTGTATTATGAAATGACTTGGCATGTAGTCTTTTTAAATTAGCCCATCCATCCTGTCTATGATTTCCTGTCTCCCTTATAATTTTGACTTTCATAGATACTCATGGTTATTGGGGAAAGTAATATATTTGTGCAGAATTTATGTCCAGTCTGAAATAAATCTAAAAAAGACAAACCTCCTGAAATGGTGACTTTCTTGAGCTTCTGTTCATTATTTTCTGTTTATGTTTCTAATTTTTTCTTGTTCGGTACGGTGCCTTTCGAATATCCTATTTTGATTCCATCAATTAAATTTTGTGTACTCTTTTATCACATTTTATGTGAATTGACTAATTAAATAATTTATTTTTATCAAACTTATACATGCTTAGGCTTTGAAGAGCCAACTAATTCTATGAAACATACTAAAATGAATAGGAGTCTCACCCCAAATCATTGTCATTTATTTGAGAAGCAATGACTTTCAACACTTATTTTTCAACTTTATCTATTTACCCCATTATCTCGATAATACACATGTAGTCTTACTCCTGCTTTTTCTATTTTAGCCATTATCTTTCCAAATTTCAAATATGAATTTAATTATTCCCTTTACTGTTCCATCCACATATGTGCACCCTCCATCACATCAGCAGAGTTACAATCTTAATTGGGTTTGAAAGATTCTCAGTGTTCACATTATTATGACCCTGAATGCATTTTGCAGTTTAGCTAGTTGTTAAATTATAATTATTCCACCTTTCCTACTTGAAAAATGATTGTTTCTCTGGCAGTTATATATTATTTTGTATTTTTTTATCTTGCTAATTTCTAAATATGGAATTTACCAATAAATCAACCCCAAACTCTCTGACAAGTTTCTGAAACTCCTCAAAATATGGTAATTTATATTAAATATTCTTTAATATTAAATGTTATGTTAAATATTCTGCCAAATTGTTGATTTTTTGGTGAAACTCCTGTGGAGGCTTCTGGCTTATTCCAGCTTCTATTGGTTGCCCCCTGTGTCAAGTATACAGCTGTAATCCTAAGATGTCTCTTTCTTTCTTAATTCACTTGCTTGTTTTCGTGGAGCTGTCTTCTTTAGCTGCTGCGAAAGGATACACTGGAAGTAAAATTTTTTTGAGTCCTTGTGTAATTGTTAGGTTCGTGTGCCAATTTGGCCAATTGATGGTGTCCACGTTTTCGGTTAAACAAGCACTGGTCTGATTGTTACTTTGGGGACATTTCATGGACTTAAACCATTAGTAAGTTGTTTGCATCTGTTACTGATTATGTCTGCAATCAACTAAGGAGATTGCCTTCAAGTATGAGAGATGTCTCATCAACTCATTTGAAGGCTATGAAAGAAGAGGTGATGATTTCAGCAGTCAGAAGAGCATTTTCTTCTCTACCTCATCCAGCCAGCTTCTCCTGGAGAATTCATTGAAAACATTCATCAGAGTTCCCAGCTTGCAGCCTGCCCTATGGAATTTGGACAAGGTCAACTCCACCATGAGGTTAGACAGTTCTTATAAAGACTTCATAAGAGTTACACATCTTTATTGTTGGTTCATTTCCCTGGAGATGCCTGAGTAATACACCTTGAATGTGTATAATGTCTACCTTAATTCCATTTTCCAAAAGAATTTTGTTATTATTTAACCATTTGTATGTACAATTCTGTGTCATTAATTACATTTGCAATGTTGTGCCACCATCACCCTAGTCATCTCTCCCCTTGGTCCCATATAAACTCTAATATATTTTCTGTGTCTATGAATTTGCTTATTCTAAATATTTGATATAAGTGGAATCATACATTATTTGTACATTTGTGTCTAGCATAATATTTTCAAGGCTTATCCATACTGTAGCAGGTATCAGAACTTTATTCCTTTATATGGCTCCATAATATTTCTTTGTATGCACATACTATATTTTGTTTATCGATATATCTGTTGATGCATTCTTTCATTGTTTTCCTTTTTTTCAAAATTTCTTTTTCTTTAGGAGGTACCGGAGATTGAACCCAGGACCTCCTACATGGGAAGCAGGTGCTCAACCACTGAGCTACATCCGTTCCCCTTGAGTTGTTACCTTTATTGTTAAAAATCTGTCAATATTTTCTTTTTTTTTTTTTTGTAAACATTATTTTAACTTCAAAAAACAACAGATAAAAGGCAGCTTAACAAATCATGGAAACATGACTTTAAAAAATCCCATCCAGGCACATTTATATTATTTAATCCTAAAACTGAACTCAACTTTTTTTCCAGTATTCTGAAAGATGAATAATTAAGTCCAGATTAGTTAAATGACATGACTAGGGTCTTCTGCTTGATCATAAACATCTCCTTAAATTAAATCCCATATTCTTTTTATTTTTTGACCTTGAGAATTGATATAGCTCCTCCTTTGACTTTGTTACAAAATATTACAATCTTACTTTTAACTATAGACTATAAATTTTATTAGTTGTATTTTCACATGTATCACCATATTTTAACACCTTGTAATAGAGGAACATTCTTGTATTTTAATTATTAACCACAATCCTCATCTAGCAACAAAATCACTATGTTATGTATTCCCTATGTTATCCTCTAGCTTTTTTTCAACTGACATTAAACTCCCTAGACTCACCCTTTCAGCCACTTTCACATTTATAAATTTGCAGGCTATACTATGATATACCATCAACTCTATCCATTTCTACAAATTTACAACCCACCTTATTAAACATTCTATAAACATTCAGCATCACCTCCCCCTACTCAACCCACATTCTGTCTCCTATTAACCTATACTCTAAAGTTTAACCCCATCATCTTACTAATAATACTTAGTTCATATCAGTAAGACCATATACTATTTGTCCTTTTTTGCACTTTCCTGGTCTGCAGATCCCAAAAGTAGTTACCTCAGACAACTTCTGCTCTTTCTTCCTTGCTTTTTAAGAAAGATTTTCCCTGCCTGACCTAATCTGATGCATCTTCCTGGAAGATATTTCTCTTTCTTTTGAAATATAACTTCTCTTTTATTAGACAAGTTGTAGGGTTACGTTATGAAAAAGTCATGCAGCAAATACACATTTCCCATATACCCCCTATTATCACTAGTTGACCTTAGTGTGGTACTTTTGTTACAATTGATGAAATAATATTGTTATAGTTGTACTATTAGTAGTAGCCCACAGTTGACATTAGAGTATATTTTTTGTGTGGCACAGTCTTGTTTTTTGTTTTGTTTTGTTCGATTTTTTCTTTATTAGAGAAGATGTGGGTTTACAGTACAATTATGCATAAATTGTAGGATTCCCATATATCACCCCACCTCCAACACCTTGCATTGGTGTGGAATACTTGTTACAATTTCTGATAGAATATTTTTATAATTGTCCTATTAATTAAAGTCTTTGATTTAACTTAGGTTCACTGTGTAGTGTATTCCCATGGATTTTTAAAAAATTCTATTCTGTTACCATATACACAATCTAGCATTTCCCCCTTTTAATCATGTTCAGATATATATTTCAGTGCTGTTGATTGTGTTCACAATGTTGTGCTACCAACACCAGAATCCATCATCAAAGCATTTCCACCGTTCCAAATAGGATCTCTGCACGTTTTAAGACTTAACTTCCCATTTCTTATCCTTACTCCATACTCTGGTAACTTATATTCTAGATTCTGACCCTATGAGTTTGCTTATTCTAATTGTTTCAAATCAGAGACATCATACAATATTTGTCCTTTTGTGTCTGGCTTATTTCACTCAACATAATATCCTCAAGGTTCAACCATTTTGTTGCATGTTTCAGGACTTCATTCCTTTTTATTGCTGAATGGTTAGCTGTTCTTTCTTTCAGCTCTTCAAATATGACATCCCACAGCCCTTTTGCCTCCAGGGTTTTGGATGAGAAACCAGCACTTAATTTTATAGAGGTTTCCTTGTATGTGACCTGTTGCTTCTCTATTGCAGCTTTTAGAATTCTCTCTTTATCTTTGACATTTAACAGTTTGAATAAAACAGAGCACAATATGGGTCTTTTTGGGTTTGTCCTGTTCAGAATTTCATTGAGTGTCCACCTACCCCAAGATCTTGAATTTGTTTCCCTGCATTTTCTTTTAGGAGCTTTATGGTTGTAGCTTTTATATGTAGGTCCTTGATCCATTTTGAGTTAATTTTTGTTTCAGGTGTGAGATGGGGTCCTCTTTCTCTCTTTTGAATGTGGATGTCCAGTTCTCCCAGCACCATTTGTTGAATAGACTCTTCTGAGTCAGCTGGGAGAGTTGATATCCTTGTCAAAAATCACTTGGCCATAGATGTGAGAGTCTATTTATGAAGTCTCAATTCAGATCCATAAGCCAATATGCTTATCTTTCTGCCAGTACATACTGTTTTACCACTGTATCTAATAAATTTGCTATAAAATCATGAAGTGAGAGTCTTTCAATTTCATTCTTTTTAATCAGATTTTTGGCTATTCAGGGTCCCTTACCCTTCCAAAAAATTTGATAACTGGTTTTTGTATTTCTATTTTTAAAAAAGGCTGTTGGAATTTTTATTGGCGTTGTGTTGATTTTGTAAATCAGTTTGAGTAGAATTGACATCTTAACAATATTTAGTCTTCCAATCCATAATGCAGAATATCCTTCCATTGATTAAGTCCTCTTTTGTTTCCTTTAGCAATGTTTTGTATTTATCTGCATATAGGTTCTTTATGTCCTTGGTTAAGTTTATTCCTAAATATTTGATTCTTTTAGTTGCTATTGTAAAGGGATTTTTTTTCTGACTTTCTCTTCAGATTTCTCATTCGTAGTACATACAACGTTACTGATATTTGCATATTAATATTTTTATTTAAAATTTTCTAATGGCATATAATTAATACATGAATATGCATAAACAATAAGTGTCTAGTAAAAGTTGTGTACTCAGAAAACATACATGCATATCATCATACAGGTGTCCCATAGCTCAACCCACCAACAACACCTTGCATTGTTGTGAAACATTTGTTACAAACTATGAACTAGCTATATTTATATTATTAACAGAATCTTCAACCACCACTGCAATCACTATGTTTTACATTCCCTAGATTATGTTCTAGATTCCTTTCTTTTTTTGTATATAACAATGTTTTTATTTTTTAAAGGATACCTTGATTACATAAATGTTACCCAAAAATTGTAGGGATTCCCATATATCCCACTTCCCACATCTCCCACTCCCTCCCACATAAACACCATTCATTAGTGTTGCACATTCATTGCAATTGATAAACACTTCCTGGGCCTTTGCCATTAAGCATGGAACATAGTTCACATTGTAGACCACAGTCTCCCACACACAGTTCTGAATGTTATACGATTTTATAAAATGGCCTATATCTGTTATTGCAATGTCACTCAAGACAATTCCCAAGTCCCGAAAAAGCCCCTGTATTACAACTGCTTTTCCCTCTCCCTGCCCCGAGACTCCAGTGGCCACTGGCTCCACATCTGTGTTGTAATTTCTTCCTTTCCTGAATCAAAATTTGTCTATAGTAGAATACAAGTAAGTCCACTCTAGTCCATAGCTCTTCCCTCCATCCTGAGGATTATGGGATGGTGAAGTCCACTCCACCTCCAATTGAGAGGGGGCTTATATTCCATGGGGAAGATGGATGAGATCATCCTGCTTGTAGCTGCAGACTCTCCCCCTTCCCTGGGATGGCTGTTGTCCATCATCATCTCACCACCAATTGCCCTGGGTGAGTCCAATGAGCTGTAAAGTAGGATTTGCTGCTCCACCGAGGTTTTGGGCCCAGCTGGCACATGAACACCCCAAAGAGTCAAGTCTCTGGATGTATACCTACAAACTCCAGCACCAAGTATAGGTTTGAATAGAAGAGACATATGAGCCATGTACAGGAACACAAAAATGAGTTCCACTCTGTCACTATCAGGAGAACAAACACCAAAGTAGGGTTCACTGGCAAGGCACAAAACTCCGGAGCTAACTTCCCTGACACAGGACCTTGGTGTCTCCAGAGCCCTCATGAGCCCCACTATTTTTGGGTCATATCCACTTTGGAGTTCTATGAGTTCCTACTGAGATGTGTGTAAGCATCACCTCTGGGATGACCAACCAACTCATTTTGAAGTCTCTTATCAATATAAACTCATTTGTCTTTATCTTTACCCCTTTTATTCAAGATCTTTTTTCAGCCTCATTGTCAGTTGGCACTTGGTAGCAATCCCTTGACTCCAGGAAGGTTCATCCCTGGGAGTCATGTCCCACACTGGGAGAAAGGTAATGCATTCATATGCTCAGTTTGGCTTAGAGAGAGGCCATATTTGAGCAACAAGGAGGCTTTCAGGAGGCAACCCTTAGGGAACCCAATACAATAAGCTAATTTTCCATTTCAAGTGCAAAGACACACAAGGCTAGTCATCAATATCAAGGGCCCATCAGTGGATCATCCTTCTTGCCAGTCACTGCCCCTGAACTTGGGGGACTGTTACTGCTCCTTTAGAGAATGTGGCAGAGCTCTCCAGGATGGGAATTTAATATTCTCTCATTTATTGAGTGATTCTCCATCCACTGTGACAATGCCCTGTGAACATTTGAACATTTTTATATACTTTATAATTTTACTCAGGTGCACTTTTTCCCATGCATCCCCCACCCCTGACACCCCACAACAAAGATCCACCCGTGCACCTGTGGTAACCCTTCTGTGATCCAAAACCTCTTGAAAGATGAAGCCATTACAATAGTTGAATACAATTAATAGGAAAATGAAATAATAATGAAAAGTTTAAATGTAAGAGATAATATATAGCTAACTTTTACTAAGGATTATTATAAAAGTATGGAAATGTATAGAGTTGATGATAACACATTATAGTGAGTATAACTCACATGGCTGATTCATAAATGTGTAGAGGTTTAAATCTAGCCTCCCTTCAATTCACATTTACATCCACACACTTCCCCTTTCAGCCACAATCACATTTATTAATATGTTAAAATTACCAAAAGGTATCTACAAATGGAATGGAATCCTTTTTAAATTTCCAGCACTCTTTTTTGCAGAAATGGAAAAATATTCAGATTCATATGGAACTACAAGGAGACAGAAATAGCCAAACCACTGTTCAAAAAGAACAGGGTTAGAGAACTCAAACTTCCCAATTTCAAGTTGTTTTACAAAGTGACAGTAATCAAAACAGTGTGGCACTTACACAAAGATAGACAGATCAGTGGAATTGAGTTGCAAGTCCAGAAATAGACCCACAACACCTATGGTAAATTGATTTTTGTTATGGATGCTAAATCCGTACAGAGAGGAAAGAATAGTCTCTTCAACAAATGGTGGAGGAAATCTGGATAGCCACATGCAGAAGAATGAAGGTGGAGCCATACCACACACACTCTATATTAATCAATTCAAAACAGATCAAGTATCTAAATGTAAGAGCTAAAAGTATAAACCTCTTAGAAGTAAATAAGAGCAAATCTTCATGACCTGTGATTCAGCAAAAACTTCTTAAATATGACAGCCAAAGCACCACAAGAAATAAAAGAAATAGATAAATATGATTTTGTCAAAATTAAAGACTTTTGGGCATCAAAGGAAATTATCAGGAAAGTCAAAAGACAGCCTACAGAATGCAAAATAATAGTTTCAAGCCATATATCAGATACAAGTTTAATATTCATTATTTATAAAGAACTCCTACAGCTCAACAAAAAAGGATAAACAAAATTTTAAAAATGGACAAAGGCTTGTCTAGGCTTTGCGCCAGAGAAGATATACAAGTAGCCAATGAACCCAAGAAAAGATGCTCAACATTATTAGCCACTAGGAAAATGCAAATTAAAACACAATGATATACCATTTCACATCCACAAGGATGGCTATGATTTGAAAGATGGAAATTACCACGTATTGGAGAGGATGCAGAGAAATTGTAACTCTAGTGCATTGTCATGGGTTGATGGGAATGTAAAATGAGGCAGCCCCAGTGAAAACATAAGGATGAAAATTGTATGAAACATTATAAAAATATTATAAAAGCATTATAGAACTAAAAAACAAAACAACCACATTAGATCATCCATGGCAGGAAAAGGATGAGAGAAACTCCCAGAATTTGCAAGCTACAGGATTTGTTTTTCAGAAGTAGCACATTAAATAATAAAAAGTACTGATTACCTGGAAGATCAGGGATGGACCTAGGGCTGAGAGGCTAGAAAGGATGAAGATAATGTTAGTAAGATACACAGAGTTTGGGGACAGAAAGTGAAAGAAAAAAAGATCTAATGTCAAAGGTTAGCAAATGACTTAATCATGACTATTACTGGGTTACCTAATGGGTTATTTGATGGCTATCCCATCAAATTATATGTCAACGTGGTTATACCGTACAATTGTTTGGTCGAACACTAGCCTAGTTGTTACTGTGGAAGTATTTTGCAGATGAGATTAGCAGTTACAATCAGTTGACCTTATGTAAAGAAGATTGTTCTTAGCAAATCAGTTAACGGTCTTTTTTTTCTGGCATAACATGATATTTATTTACTAGTTTTCAAAACCTGGGTTAATCTTATTTTGTTGTGGGTTATACTTTACATTATAGTTTAATCTCCGGGATGAACAATGGACCAGAGTAGATTTATTGCTATTTTACTATAGACTCATTGTTATTCTAACAATGGAAGAAGTTTATCATGGATGTGGAAGCAGTGGCCACTGGATTTCTTGAAAGAACAGAGGGGGAAAAATTGGTGTACTATGGGGGCATTTTCAGGACATTGGAATCCTCCTGAATGATGTTGCAATTACAGTTAGAAGTCTTCAAAGCAAGAACTGAGGGTTTCAAGAATCAGAAGAAATTCTGACTCTAGACCCCACCCTCGATTCAGTCTCAACCTTTGCTACAGACTCTGATTAAACACTTCACCTCCACTTCTGGAATTTCTGGCCTCTGACCTGCCATACAAAATTGGGCTTGCCAGCCCCCACAACCTCCAGAGCCACTTCCTTATAAGGAATCACATGCATTCTCACCCATGCATATATCCTATTCGTTCTCTTTCTCTGGAGAACCTTGACCATTACAGATTTTGGTATTAGCATTGAGTAATTGGCAATATTTGAATAAAGTCTATAGATCAGAGAGCATTATACAAACCTTAATTTCCTGATTTTGATATTCAAGAAATGTTATGAAAGAAATTGTCCATTATTTTAGGAAATACACACTGAACATTTAGATGAAGGACCATAACTTTTATCTCCAGGTTTTCTCTTCTTTATTGTCTTCCTCCTGCTGCCCCTCTTCCTCCTTCATCTTCATTTCCTTCTTTTTTTAAATTTTATTTTTAAAGAAGCTTTAGATTACATAAATGTTACATCAAAAATATAGTGAATTCTCATATGCTCCACCCATCCCACTCCCACAATTTCCCCCATTAACATCCTTCATTAGTGTGGGACATTTGTTACAACTGTTGAGCACATATTGAGGTATTGTTATTAACCATGGACTATAGTTTACATTATAGCTTATACTTTCCCCACACAATTTTGTAGGTTTTGACCAAATATGCAATGGCCTGTATCTGTCATTGCATTGTCATGCAGGACAATTCTTATGTCCCAAAAATGCCTCCATGTTACACCTACTCTTCCATTTCTCTTTTTTCTCCTTCATCTTCCCCTCCTCCTCTTCCTTCTCCCTTGCTCTGTGTTATACCCTTTTTTGTGTTTGTGGCCTTGTGTGCATGTGTTTGTTTGTGTGCCTGTATGCAAAAAGTCAGTCAATATTAAAGGAATATGGCAATTCTCTGTATTATTTTTTCAATTTCTCTATATGTTATAAATTATTTTTTAAGGTAAAAAATAAGCTGTGAATAAGTGAACATAGTCATATTTAAGAGGGATGCTCATTAAGTCTATATGCTGATAATGTCCCTCATTTTCTAGTGTCTTTCTTTCTGGCAAATTTGTATTTTATAGAGCAGGCCAGAGGTTCAAAATCTGGAGAAATGGTGTTGAAGTCTTTATTCAGATTCTTTTGGGGAAGCCAAGGAAGAATTGGAGGTGTGGTCTTGAGGCAGAATCCTTTCTGATTCTTGAGACCCTCAGTGCTCACTTTTAAGATTTCCAACTGATTGGATGAGGACCACCTACATTTCTCAGAGTCACCTCTTTTACTTTGAGTCAACTAAATGCAAATGCTAACCCCATCGAAGAAATACTCCCACAGTAGCTTCTTGTTGTGTTTTTTTTGTTTGTTTTCTTTTGTTTTAAGGCACTGGGAATGGTACCTGGGACTTCCCATTTGGGGAGCATGTATTCAACTGTTTGAGTCACATCTGCTCCCCAAACCAATTGATTTTTGACACCTTCAGATTGAATGAATCAGTACAACATGAGAGATTTTTATGGACAATTTACAATTTAGTTCTGGAAGGTAAGTGTTCTTTCAAACAATGCAGGCATCTACATGACTTTAAAAATGAACAAAGATATCTAGAACTAAGAGTATTAAAAGTTCCTGCATGAGAATATTTTTATTTCTTTGCATTGATTTAAAATGATTAGGTGTTATCTGTGTGCATAATTGAATTATAGCTTAATTTGTTTACTTATGTTAATCCCAATATTTTAATAGGTTAATCATAGGTACCATGCAGCTGTATACAGTTGTCTAAATGTCAGTTATTTAATCTTAATGAGTATATTTTACTTGTCTACTTTATAAAATAAATTATATGTTCATAAACCAAATAATCACATGCATGTATTCTAATGATCTACAAGTGCTGAGCAGAAATTTTCCTAATGTTGAAGGTATTTTTACTCAGTAAAAATAAAGTACATTTCTTGGTAGAATTTGGGACACTTGTCCACATTTCATGTATATTGCATATTTAATTTTTCTAAAAACTCATTTAGGAAATTGGGATATGCAGGCTCAGCAAAACAAATTGCCCTCAGCAGAGATTCCAGGTTCCTTTACTAAAGAAAATCTTCATGTTTTGCATAAAAGAGATGTCAATGGAATGCATTTGGTAGCAGGAATTGTTTTTTAATCTTTATTTTTTGGGGAATGTCAGTTCACCATAGGAATAGAAGATAATAGTTCATAAATATTTTATATTTTGCCCTAATTCCATTTTAGTGTTTAAAAATTTATGATATTCTATTATGACAACCCATGTCCTTTATTTTCTCTTTTAAAGCAATCTCAACAGTTTGTGTCTGAACAAAGACAATCGCTTCTGAATTTTGTATTTAATACTATAATTTTGCTGTAAACTTGTTAACATGCTCAAGAAAGCTGCTTTCATAATATAATTAAATATGAATTCCCTTCATTAATAATGCATACAAGATATTCTAAGTATAAGCCAAGTTCCAGGTAGCAGCACCAGGACATCCAAGGCAGATTTCAGCACGTTTGTGCATGATTTTATATGTGGTGCTTGAGTGTAAAACATACATATATGGCCATACATACTTGTGAAATGGAACTGAAGTGATAATATGCAAGTATGGCAGACTGTATTTTCCAATGATGGCTGCAGCTCTTTCACACCTCCTACATGCTCTTAGAGTGTGTGACCTTGTCACTCTTCCCAACAAAAGGTGGTATCATGTTGTCTCCTCTTGAATCCAGGTGTGCTTCCATCTGTTGGAATCAGAGTATGATGGAATTAACACTGACATTTCAGGCTGGCTCAGATAAAGCCAAGTAACTGCTACCAGTGATATCAGGAAAGTCCCTTTCCTGAAGCTCCTCCCTGAGATGCTCCTTCTCAGAACCCAGTGTGCTAGGAGAAGCCCAAACCACCCAACAGCCTCATTGGATACACTGGTAAAAATCCTAGTTGCACCTGCCTTCAAGTTATCCAAACACACGTGTCAGAACAGTGAATATAGAAGCCTCCCAGAAGTGAATTCCATAAGTTTAGGTGTTCCAGCCTCAATCATTAAAGTCACCCTCCTGTGACTCTAGACATCAAGGAACAGAGAAGTGCCATCCTCACTGATGAATACTGAAATTTCTAAGCCATGGATCCCCTGAGCATAAAGGAACTCTTATTTTACATAACAAAATGTGGAGTGGTTTGTTACACAGAAAAGCCAATCAGAAGAACAAGTTAATCTAACAGGATCTAATTCTCCTTGTTTTAAATTATTATGCCTCATTCATATAGAAATACATCACCACACCATTGTAAAGCGGACACATTAGTTTGATTACTTATTTATTTTGGTGGAGATGGTGGGTTAAAATGTGCTATGCAATTTTAATTTTGAACAGGATATATCTTTATCTTTTGTTTTAATCTGTTAGATTAACTCCAATTTATAAAGTATAATTCCTTGGCTGTTACTTCTCTAGCATCATGCATAGAATACTGAGATCATTTCCCATGCTTTGGCTTCATGAAAAATATCCATACTCAGGGAGTTCAGAGCCCTTGAGATAAAATGTCTTAATCCAGTAAACCTAATATAAAGCAATAAAGAGATATCAGAATGAAACCTATTTCAAAGGAAAGCTAAGAAAGAAAGAAACACAGACACACACACAAAGCATCTGACAATTCCACTCCTAGGTGCATACCCAAAATAATTGAAAGCATTGACTCAGACAGATATTTGCTCATGCATAGTCATAGTGACATTATTCACAATTGTAAAAAGGGAGGGAAAACGCAAGTGTCCTGTAACAGATGAATACACAAACCAAAGGTGGTATATCCATACAATGGGGTATTGTTCAGCAGTAAAAAGAAATGAAGTGCTCATAAATGCTGCACCATGGATGAACCTTGAAGACATCCTGTTGCATGAAATATGCCAGACACGAAGAGACAAATTTTGTATGGTTTACCTCATATGAAATACTTAGAGTAAGCAAATTCTTAGACACAGAAATCAGAATAGTGGTTAACAGAGTTAGGGGGAGGAGGGATGTGGAGCTATTTTTAAATGAGTATGATGAAAAGAGTCAAAGTACAAGGCCAACAAGCCCACTCAACTGGGACAAAATGATCTCTTCAACCAATGGTGCTGGTAGAACTGGTTATCCATATGCAAAAGAATGAGAAAGGATCATCATCTCATACCTTATATAAAAATTAACTCAAGATGGATCAAAGATCTAAATATAAAAACCAAGACCATAAAGCTTCTTAACGATAAAGTAAGGAAGGATCTATGGAATCTTGCAAAAGGAAATGGTTTCATAAACTTTACACCCAAAGAGCGAGCAACAAAAGAAAAAAATAAATAAATGGGACTTCCTCAAAATTAAAAATTTTGTGCCTCAAAGGAGTTTGTCAAGAAAGTGAAAAGGCAGCCTACTCAATGGAAGA
Source organism: Cabassous unicinctus (assembly GCA_029593785.1). Taxonomy (NCBI): domain Eukaryota; kingdom Metazoa; phylum Chordata; class Mammalia; order Cingulata; family Chlamyphoridae; genus Cabassous; species Cabassous unicinctus. Next base: position 22,765 of record JAQZBX010028723.1, read on the forward strand.
AAATATTTGGTAACCATTTATCTGTTAAGGGCCTAATATTCAGCATATAGAAAGAAATCCTACATCTTGAAAATGAAAAGACAAATAACCCACTTAAAAATTGGCAAGATATTTGAATAAACATTTTTCCAAAAAAATAAATACAAATGGCTAAAAGGCACATGAAAAAACTGTTCAACATCACTAACTATTAGGGAAAAGCAAATCAAAATTACAATATGATATCATCTTACACCTATTAGACTAGCAACTATTAAAAAAAAACAGAGAACTACAAGTGTTGAAGAGGTTGTGGAGGAAAGGGAACCCTCATCCACTGCTGGTGGGAATGTAGAATGGTGCAGCCATTGTGGATGATAGTTTGGTGGTTCTTCAGGAAATTGTCTATAGAACTTGCCCTATGATCCAGCAAAACCACTGCTGGTTATATACCCAGAATAAATGAAAGCAAGGACAAGAACAGATGTATGCACACCAATGTTCATAGTGGCATTATTCACTATGGCTAAGTTAGATGAAAGTCAAGTGTCCATTAAAAGATAAATGAATAAGCAGATTTTGGTACATATGCACAATGAAATATTACTCAGCTTTAAGGAAAAATGAAGTATTGACACATGGGACAACATGCATGAATATTGAAGTCTTATGTTGAGGGAAGTAAGCCAGTGACTAAAGGACAAATGTTACATGAGCTCACTGATATGACCTAAGTAAATTGAGCAGACTCACAGAGTTAGAGTCTGGAAGATAAGGTATCAGGAGACAGACAGGGAATAGAATGTGGTGAGCTAATGCTCAATATGGACAAATCCTAAGATAAGGTGGAAGGCGGTGGTTTGGTAGTGGATGGGATGATAGTGGTGCAGGGATGTGAGTGGTGCAGGGGTCAATGGTGCTGGAATGCAAGGGTGAGCAGGGTGAGGGGGGCTTAGGTTAGACTATCCATGGAACTGGAGGGAAGGATGGAGGTAGGGACAGGTGAACTCTGGGGACTTGTAGGTCTGTGGTTAAAATTACAATGGTGGTAATGTTCTTTTAGTAAATATGTTAGGGGAACATTATTGGTGCAGGGTGTTGGGGGTGGGGGTATATGTGGGAAAGTTCACATGTGAGGCATGCTTCTGTGGAATGTGAAAGTGCCCAACATGTCCTAGAGTGTTATTTCAGTGGGTGAAGACCCAGACAACAAACAAGGAAATATTAAGTTCCCATCCTGTGGAGTCCTGCTAGGTTCTCAAATAGAGGGGAAATTGTCTCTTGAGAACATAGAGAGTGACTAATAAAAGAAGATGAACTAATATGTCAAACTCTCAATATTAATGTGTGTAACTGTGAACCTGATTCTTCAAATATTGCAACCTAATGGTGCCATGGGTGCCAGGAGTGAGGGGCTGAGAGAGGAATGGATGGAAAATGGAGAATTTTGGGGACATTGGGTTTGGTCTGTATGACCTTGCAATGGAAGATACAGGATGTTATGCATTTTGTTAGAACTTGTGAGGTGTATGCTGCAGAATGTGAACTATAGTATGGACTAATAACTGTGGTTATTGGCAATGCTTCAGCGTTCATCAGTTGTAACAAATGTACAATATTCAGTAAGATGTTATTTTGTTTTGTTTTTAGAATTTTTTTTCCTTTATTGAATTATATCACTCATACATGAACATACATAAACAATAAGTGTATAGCAATAGTTGTGAACTTACAAAACAAACATACATAACATCACACAGGGCTCTCACACCTCACTCTACTACCAATACCTTGCATTGCTGTCAAACATTTTTAACTAATGATTAAAGAGAATCCTCAAACTATTACCATTAACCAAAGTATTTTCCCCCAACCCACACGACCATCATTATTTTGTTTATTTTATTATTTTTAAAATATTTTAAAACAATTTATTGAAGTATGTCATTCATACATGAACATACATAAACTATAAGTGGTCAGTAAACATTATGATCTTATAAAACAAACATGCATAACATCATACAGGGCTCCCACACATCACTCCCCCACAAACACCCTGCATTGTTGTGAAACATTTGTTAACAAATCATGAAAGAGCATCATCAAAGTATTACTACTAACTATAGTCCGTCTTTTCCTCCCCTATACATTTTTTGGGGGATTTATTTATTTATTTATGTACTTTTATCCATTTTTACTCCCCCACCATTTTTGCTGTTTCTGTGTCCATTCGCTGGGCAACTCTCTGTTTCCATTTCCTGCCCTCTCTTCTCATCCTTCTCCTCCTGCCTTCACTGGGATTTGTTCCTTGGAATCTCCAATGTGGGAGAGAGGTGTCCTACCACCTGTGTCACCTTAGTTCCTGGTTTTTTGGTGCATCTCATCTTGGCTCTCCCTTGTGTCACTCTCCTGTTACGTCATCATCTTGCTGCGTGGCTCATGGGGCTTGGCGGCACACCTGTAGATGGGGCCTGGAGGCTCACCCATTCATGGGACCTGGTGGGACACCTGCACATGGGGCCTGGTGGCACATCCACAGTCAGGGCCTGCTGGCTAACCCACGAATGGTGTCTGATGGCTCAGCTGTTCGTGGGGCCTGGTGGCTCACCCACAGATGGAACCTGGTGGTGCATTTGCCCACAAGGACTGGTCGTTCACCCACTTGCAGAGCCTGGTGGCTCACCCACAGACAGGGCCTGGTGGCCCATGCACCATCTATATTTCTCTTTTTTTATTTTTACTGAGAGTTCCCGGGGGTCAAACCCAGGTCCCTCCATATGGGAGATGGATGTCCAACCACATGAGCCACATCTGTCCCCTTGCTAAATCGCTTAAGGTTGAGCAAAAGATACACAAAGTTACAGTCTTTTCCTGTACAGGATGGTCATATAATAAATCAGGCTTAGTATTTCACCAGCATTCTAAAAACCAGACTTAGGGAGAAAATTAGGTCTGGGGACACGTGCATGGTTTCTAATATAGTGTTTAACCTACCCTGATTATTACAAAATTAAGACATCAAGAATATTCCCACAGTAAGATGTTATACATGGGGGATAAAATGAGGGGTGGGTTGGGGTAAATATGAATCCCCTATATTTTCTATGTGCTTTTTCTGTTACCTAAAGCTTATTTGAAAATAAAGTGAAAAATTAAGACACTGAGGGAACATACAGAAGAAATTTTCGCTGTACCTAAAAGTTAACAGGTCTTGGGGGAATGAAAGACATTCATTAGTTTTTATATTTTATATTTTTATTTATATATTTTTTTCATTTTAGTCTTTATTTTCATTTTTTTTTTCTTAGAAAAGAGGACGTTTAATTTAATCACAAGGGTGAGGCCTGGTGGGGGGGGGCGTGGGGAGACCACACACAGAAAGCACAAGTCCCTTGGGGGCCCTTCCGCCCCATCTTGAGAGGCCACTGCTAGATGGCTGGAGCCAGGTTCCAGTGCCACCTGCTCTTGGGGAGGGGGAGAGGGCAGAGGGGCCCACAGACGCCCCCAGCCCTGCCCACTGACAGGCCCGGGCCACCCACCCTGTAGACCCAGGCAGGTCCAAGTCCTTGGCTGCCCAGAATGAGGGTTTGAGGACACAGAAGAGGTGCCAGCCCCACAAGGACGCACCCAGGAAGCCGAGGGCCAGAAGGGGGACAGGGAAGAGCTGAGTCCAGCTCCAAAGGGACCCTCCTCCCCCTCATGCCCCCAGGGGTCACGCTCGGGGGACCCTAAGGGGTGGCAGGGCATGCCAGCACCACCCAAATCCCCCCGTGTTCAGCGGGAGACAGGGAAGCTCAAGGGCAAGTGTGGGGCCTGAAAGCAGAGGTGGGGGCGGGGGAGAGGCCGGGCCCTTCTGGTCATGGGCAGGGGTTCTTGATGCCTCTATCCAAAAAGAAATCCAACCCAAGCCACAGCCCGAAGACAATGGGACGTGTAACCCCGAGACAACTTCCCACCCCCCCACACACGCACGCACTCACACCCCCTGAGGACAAGGGACCACCCACTGGGGCCCGGAACAAGGGATTGGCCCTGAAAAAATATTCTACTCGATCCAAAAATACGAGCTTTCCCTGGACGCCAGGGGCCAAGCAATCCTGCCCCAAGTGCACGGGGCCAGTCAAGGGGCCACCCCTTCCAGGCACCAGGGGTGGGGCAGGCTGGAGCCCCGGCAGCGGCCACCCAGGGCTCCACGCCGCCACCTGCCGGGCGGGGAGGGAGGTGCGCGCGCCGCCCAAGGGCACACAAAGGAAGTGATTGTCACAAGAGGCTGGAAGGTCAAAGCCAGCCGGGGACCCTACCCCGGAGGGGGCAGGGAGGCCGGGCTCCAGCCTCCCCGCTCAGTCTCTCACATGCAGACACCTGGGGAGAGACGACCAGCAGAGACAGAGAAAAATAAATAAAGCCGCCATTCGCCCCCCAGCAGGCTCTTTGGAAGAGGCCCCGAGCTCTCCCCCTCCCCGCCCCAAGCCTCAAGCAAACCCGTCCCCGGACCCCTAAGAAAACCCTGCGCCCACCCTCCCCAGTCTGGGACTGCCGGGCGGCCCCTCCCGCGGGGACACCTGAGATTGAGTACCCGAGTAGGGGGCGGCTGGGCCGCACCCCGTTTCCCTGAACGTCTCCAATGGCTTTCGGTGGGGTGGGGGCAGGTGGAGCCCCCCAGAAGCTCCCATTCAGCTATGGCTCTTTACACATTTCATCCCCAGCTCGCAGGGAGCGGGCCTGGGGGCTGAGTCCGAACACTGGGTAGGGAGGCTCCCCGCGGGGGAAAGCGGAAGGTGGGGGAGGGGAGGGCCAGCTGGCCACCAGCCTGGGTTCCCCGCAGATACAAAAAGTTGGGGCTCTAGAGACGGGGACTCATGGCTCCGGCCTGGCCCCCCTCCCAGGGCCACGTCCCAGGCCGACCCCATCAGT
>JAQZBX010028724.1:0-27675 GCA_029593785.1 Cabassous unicinctus
AAGGGGGGGATAAATTAATTAATTAATTAATTTAAAAAAAAAAAAAATGCAGTACCCTCACCATCTTCCATTACTAAAATGTACCCATCTCCCCAAACAGAAACGGTATACCCATTATGCATTAACTCCCCATTCCCCCTACCCCTTCCCCGCCTGTCCCTGACAACCTATATCCTAACTTCTGTCTCTATGAGCTTGCATATTCTCTGATCTTATCTTCGTAGTTACATGGGGCTTAAATTGAACATTCTAAATCTATAAAAATCTCCTTGGCTTTGATACCAACTTAACTTCAATAGCATATACAAAGTAAGTTCCTGGACCCTTCTGTTCCTGACTTTCATGTAGTTTTTGTCACAAATTGCATCTTTATATATCATGAATCCAAAACCACTGGAGATCCATGAGGTTCCTGGAAAGCCAGCTTTATCCCACAACAGTAGAGTGCATGACCTAGGATGGGCCAGTTGGTATATTCCACCCACCTCTGCCACCCACCTCATGGTTCGGGGGTGATAAAAGCCACTCCAATAAGAATGAGTTAAGGCAGCTGAAGCAGAAAAAAAAACCCAGGTCTCTTGATGGGAATTCTGCAAAACCACCTTGAAGTGGGTTTGCTGTCACATGTAAGAGAGGTGTTCCAACAATTATGGTAATGTCATTCCCATTGATTCAACCAACTATTTAAGCCCAGGCTGGCTGTCTGCATATTCTTTGCCATATACTATCCAGTGCTAAGAAAAATGGCACACTGTTAAAAGAACTTTTAAAAAAGACAGATAACATGTGTCTCTTGCAACAGATATGCTTTAGAAAAGTTATGGCAATATTTTGCACTTGTAAGACAATATTTTACAAATGCAATTATTTTAAATGCACTAGGGTAACTCACAACCATGAGAAGTCTTCAAAATTGTTTTCACAAAATAAAAGTCTATCTTTTTGTACAAATAAATTTAGAACTTTATATATTAGACCTTCTTAAAGTAGGCAATGCTTTTTTTAAAAAGACTATTCATTAAAAAATATTGACAGAGTACATAATATGTGGCAGGCAAATCAGCCTTGAATACAGGTATTATTACTTCCATTTTACATATGAGAAAACTGAGGATTAGAGAGCTCAAGGTTACACAGCTAAGATCCAGGATTCATACCCATGTCTACCAAAAACATGATTGCAACTACTCTTTATACTGCCTCCCCATATAATACTGGTTATCCCAACCACACAAAAGCAATCATTCAAATAATTACCTTTTCAGAATCTACAAAGTGTGTAGCAATTCCTGCTCTGTGCACATCTCTTCCTTTTAGTCTGAATCCTGTTAATGCAAGGAAGTAACCAAGTTTTCCTTGCAGCCGTGGCAAGAAATAACCTCCACCCACATCAGGGAATAGTCCTGTAAATGAAATATAACAAAAAGGTATACCAATAATTCAAATGAAAGAGATGAATACAATAACTCTCTTTGCTTTAGCTCAAATAGCCATTTCTCTCTGGGGCTGAACTTATTTTTAAGAATGTTATTAACTAAGTACTATATAATACATCCAATATCACAAAAGACTTGCTATAAATTTTGCTAACTTATATTTTGAAATTTTTCAAAATCTTATTTCTATGGAAGTCAGTAAACTATGTGATAACACAGTATTTTGTATATTAGATATACTTAGTAAATATTTTCTAAATTTTTCACTATTAATTACATACTCTATGAAGTATGTAAAAACTGAAAAAAAATTTATTTTCAAATGATAAGCTCAGAAAAAAATATGCATCATCTAAGGGTTGTAATATTATGGGAAAGTTTACTATTCCATTCAAATTATTTACTTTTCAGATATTTAAAGACTGATGCAAAAAATTTTGTCCTACTAAATAAGCAATGTATATAATAAAATCACTTGCATACATTCCTTTCTTAACCATTAGTGTTTTTTAAATTCTCTTTCTCTCTCTACTGGTAACACCTGAAAATAGCATTTTATGCAAATAGTTGCCAGTGCAGTACTTTTGGTCTTTGAGGGCTCCATAAGCAATTGTGATCCTCTAGTTTTATAATCCATAGATCTATTCTAAGGTGGCTTCATTTACTGCAGTTAAGATTAAAACAAAAGCACTCACATTCCTTCCAGTTCTACTGAAAAAGTTCCTAGAATTAAAAAGTAAGCAAAATTTTGGGAATGAAGTTCTGATATATACTACAACATGGATGAACCCTGAAAATATTATGCTGAGATAAGCCAGAGACAAAAGGACAAATATTGTATGATTCCATTTACATGAAATATCTAGAATAAGCAATTCGTTGAGACAAAAAGTAGAGTAGAAGTTACTAGGGGTTAGGGGTGGATATAAATGGGAGTTGTTGCTTAATGGGTACAGAATATCTGTTCTGGGTGATGAAAAAGTTTTGGTAATGAATGGTAGTGGTGGCAGCACAAAATTTTGAATATAATTAATGCTACTAAATTATACACTTAAAAATTGCTAAAATGGAAATTTGTTATATATGTATGTGTGTGTGTGTGCTACACAATAAAAGAAAAAAGAAGTCTACACAAGGGCAAAAGTTTTACAAATTTGACAATAGCTATAAACTCACAGAACTAAGTAACACTAAGCAAAAAAACATGAAGAAAACAACACCAAGGCACAACATAAACAACCTGCACAAAACCAGTGATAAAGAGAAGATCTTAAGAGCAGCCAGAGGGATTGAGAAGGAAGATACTTCCAGAGGAACAAAGATGAAAATGACAGCAGATTTCTCATGAAATATAAATGAGAAGGTAACATAGCAGCATCTTTAAAGTACTAAAATTTTAAAACCTGGCTACCCAAAATTCTTTACCCAGGTCTCCAAGCAATGACTTCAGCTTTCACTTTTAAAAAACTAGAAAAAGAAGGGCAAATGAAACCCAAAGTAGAAGAAAGGAAATTATAATAAAGATCAGGGCATAAATCATTAAATAAAAAATAAGTGAAACCAAAGCTGGGTTTTTGAGCTCAATGAAAGTAATAAACATCTAGCTGGACTGATCAGGAAAAAAAGGAGAACATACAAATTACAATTCAAGAATGACAGCACCAGCCATCACTATATATTCTACAGAAGTTAAATATAAGGGAGTATTATAAACAATATCATGCTTCTAATTGGACACATCCCTTGAAAGAACAAAACTACCACACTTGTACAAGAAGTAATAGGTAACTTTTTAGTCCTATATATACTAAAGAGGATGAATTTGTAAATAAGAACCTTCCCATAAAGAAAACCCCAGGCCCAGATGGCTTCTCTGGTGAATTCTACCACATATTTATAACAAAATAATACCAATTCTACATATTCTTCCAGAAAATGAAGCCAGCATACCCTAAAACTAAAATGAAGCAAGGACATGAGAAAAACACAGATCAATTTCCTACATGAACACAGATGCAAAAACTGTAAATAAAATGTTTGGAAGTCAAAGCCATCAATGTATAAAATCGATAACACATCAAATCAGCATGGAATTTATGCTAGCAATGCAGGCTTAGTTTAATGTTGAAAAACCTATTAAAGTAATTCATCTTGTTAAATAAACTAAAAAGGAAAAACCAAATGGTCATCTCTTTAGATACAGAAGAAACATTTGATAAAATACAAAATCTTTTATTCCTAATAAAAAGTCTCAGGAAACTAGAAATAGAGTTTCCAAGCCCTGATAAAGGGCATCTATGAAAACCTACACCTAACATCATACTTCATGGTGAGAGAGTAAATGCTTTACTCTCTTTACATTCTTGCCAGGACCAAGGCCAGAATGGACACTCTCACCACTTCTAATCAACATTTTATTGGAGGTTCTAGCCAGTGCAATAAGTCAAGAAAAAGAAATTAAAGTTATCCAGAATGGGAAGTGTGCTCGTTAGGATTCCACCGGGCAGGCTGGAAGCTGGAAATGGCAATGAATTTCCCAGGAGAAGCGGACTGGCTGAAGTAGAGATAGAAATTCCTTCTGATTGTTGAAATCCTTAATTCTGATTTTAAGACTTCCAACAGACTGGGGGAAGAGTAGCCTTTCACTGCTGAAGGAAACTCCTTTGTTGTTTGTAGATGTAATCAGCCATAGATGCAATCAAATGACTAATGATTTATATCCACGAAATACCCTCAGAATAACAATCATGCCAGTGCTTGCTTGACAAAATAGACACCATAACCTAGCCAAGTTAACACATGAAATTAACCATCACAGTCCACCCCTTGTTAAACTGGCACCTCTACACATCTCCTTAAACCACACGTAATCTCTAAGTAAAGATAATAACATAGTCATACTTTTACAAGAAAGACAAACCCATATCCAAAGTGTCTATTCCAGTAAGAACAAAATGCTAACCCTTCCACAATGGAAGTAGCCCAATGTAATCAATCTACCACCAAGTAACAGGTTGATCACCTTGGGGAATGGTGCCATGACTGGGGTCTCTGCTGCTGGCAGACTGGGTATCCAACAGTGGCTGTAGGCAGGATGGCTTTGGTGAGCAGAAGTCCATGTTATTGAGCCCATGCATAACCTCCACCCCTACCACAATGATCACTTTATTAATGAGCACATTGGGCAATGACAGGAGTGGCTGGGGAAAGAGGTTAATGGGTACCCAAAGAACGGGTCATCCTATTTACTTGATTAAAATCCTTCTCTGCTGATGTCAAACTCTGGTAAGCATTCTGATGGGATGCAAATACCTTCATTTCTTTTTAGCCCATTCAGAAAATTTTATCTAACCCAAGGCCTTTTTGTCATCAATTTTCCAATCATGTTCCTTCCAAATCCCTAAGCACCTAGATAAACCAGCGATCACAAACAGCCTGTGAATCAGTATCAAATGCACCTCAGACCATTTTTTCTTCCAAGCAAAATGAAAAACTAGGTGAACTGCTCGAAGTTCTTCCCTTGACCATTGTCCTTCAGGGATGTCCCAAAAAGGTGCTATAGTGCTGCAAATGTTCACTTTCAAGAGATACCTGCATATTGTGCAGGCCCAAGTTTTCTCTTCCTCAGTGAACTGATCATAGGAAATTCCCCATGAGGTCACAGCTGCGGGCTGGGAGAGAGAAGATAATATGACAGGGATGGGGACCAAAAGGCATCTGGGGGCTACATTTTCTTGTAACATACCTGTGCCTTCAGGGCCTGCTCAATTGTCATCTCATATATGCAATTTTCCCTTGATGGAGTGCACCTATGCACACCCGGTTTTATGGCTTGGTGGGTCAGACAATACCCAGTTCATGACGGACAACTCAGTTTTCATGGTAACTCAGTCTCTACTAAGGCCAAAAGCTGTTTCTCAAAAGGAGAATAATTTCTGCAGAGGACAGCAGGGCATCGCTCCAAAATTCTAAGGATCTGTGCTGTGACCCTACTATGGGGGTCTGCCACACTGACATTTAAGTCTCCTGGAATTAATGTCAATTCAGACCCAGTGTCCAGTAATCCCTGAAATGTCTTATCATACCATTTCCCCCAATACACACTCTGGTAAAAGGCCATATGTCACTTTGGGGAAGGCTAGGGAAGGACAGATTTTTGGCAGTGCAGTAGTATAGCAGGGTTCTTCCTCAAGTGGACCTGACTTTATCTTCACTCAAGGGGTTCTGGGTCTGGAAGCTCTCTCGAGTCTGGGAATTGATTGAGGGGCCATGATACTTTGTTTTTGTGATTCAAGTTAGACTTTTGTTTACTTGACCTAAAATTTTTCCACTTACACAAATCACTGTATAAGTGTTTCGGTTATCTGTTTCATTTCTAGGTAACCAATGATCAACTAGCAAACACCCTAAGTCTCTATAAGATTATTCTGATTACTCCTTTGCCTCTACTGTCCACTACAGTAGCTGCCCCCATCTTTTCTTTGGAAATTATGTGCCTCTTGCCAGCCCAGATCTGATCATCCCCATTATACTTAAGGATCCATGTTCAGTGGCAGCAATTCCCACAGTACTATCTGATCTACAGAGAAAAGTGACCACAACACTCTTCAGGGTATAAGGAACTGCTCTAACAAACTTATTCCTCACAGTCCTGGTAAATGGTATGTCCTCTGGACATTCCTGGGATGGGTGAGCACCTCTTATATGATAAATCCACACTAACATTCCAATCTCTCTAGGACTTTGGATCCCCTCATCTACATTATACAAGGGCAGTTGTGACATTTCAACTTCATTTAATGTAGGACAACTTCAGGTACATGATTCAGCCATCGACCCAAACAAACCATTAGAGCCCTTTCTAACACGTCAAGCTACAACACTGAATCCACAATCTCTTCTTAGAGGGCCATATCAAATTCAGCGTGATCCAAATTTATGTTCCTTTCACCATCATCCCAAATGCTTAATATCCATTCCAACACTTATTCCTTGTTTTCTGACTGTAAAAATTGGAAAAATCATGCAATTCTTTTAGAGAGGAGCATACTTCCTTCATGGATCACACTTTGTTATTCACCTTTTGGGACCTGCTGGGACTTCGGTCTAGTTATAGGTCTGGAAGAAAAGAGGGGTGGTGGTGGGGGTGGATCATAAGAGGAATTAACAGTGTCTGGCAAGCCAACTCCCTCAAGGTATTCCACTGCAGTTTCAGCAGGTAAAACAGGGTTAAATCTCTTCAAACAGAGGCATGAAGGCTGTTTCTTCGGGAAAGGCAGTTACAGGTTTATCAGGCACAACAGGGCTAATATCTTCAGGTGGAGGCTGATTCCTCAGGACAGACCATTACACGTTTATCTGGCAAAGATGATGCAGCAGAATCTAGGAGTTCAATGTCTTCACCATCATCATTATCCACCCATATATCCCCATTCCAATTTTCATGATCTCATTTCTTCCCGATTCCTCACTTTAATAATATCCTGCAAGGTTAGGAATTCAATTTACACTCTAATTTAGCTGCTTGCCCATTGAGACTCTGGCTCTGGTTTTCAGAAATCTCAAGTATGCAGTTACAAGAAATAACAGTTCCTTTCATGGCACACATAGAAACTTTCATGTCCTTTATGCAGCACTTGGGCTAGGAATTTTAAGCCCTGAGCATATCCTTTCCTTTAACAACTTTATTCAATGTATTTTTAGGAACAATTAGCCAACATCATTACTTTTTAACATCACAAAACTCTGCTAAGGTATCAAATACCTCACCAAGAGCTTTGCCTCTTATAAGCATTTGTGTAGGAGTATTCAATGGTGATATTTTGGGTATCTTTATTGACAATTCATACCATGGACTATCAGTGCCCTCTGGATCACTGGAAATAGAATCATCAGCACCTTTTAATTGACATATATAGACAACTGACAAAGGTATAAAGACAATTCAGTGAAGAAACAATAGCCTTTTGAACAAATGGTGCCAGAATGCTTATCTCCATTTACAAAATAATGAGCTTTGATTCATACTTCACACCATATACACAAACTAGCTCAAAATAGATCATAGATGTAAATGTAAGAATATTTTCCCCTAATAATCTTTTTATCTAAAGTAACTGCACTGTTAGTATCTCCAGGTAAATATTCTTGCTTTTGAATACAGATATAGTTAATGGGTTAATATAAACTTTTAGGTATCTTCCACTTTAATTTCTTTTTAAAAGTTCTTTCACCACTATGTGGCAAAAAGATACCATCGATTCCTTCAATAAGAGGATGTAATCTGAAATATATTAAAAGAAGATGATTTTAAAAATAATTATGTGGCTAAAATCCAAAAAACTGACAATACCAAACACTGGTAAGGATGTGAAGCATCATTGCTGATGGGAATGCAAAATGGTACAGCCACTTTGGAAGATAGTCTGGCAGTTTCTCACAAAGCTAAACATAGTCTCACCACATGATGTAGCAATTGTGCTCCTGGGTGTTTACCCAAATGAGTTGAAACTTATGTCCACACAAAAGCCTGCACGTGAATATTTATATAAACTTTATTCATAACTGTCAAAAACTGAAAGCAACTAAAATAACCTTCAATAGGTGAATGGATACACAAATAATGGCCCATCTATACAATGGAATATTATTCTGTGATCAAAAAAGAATATAAGCTATCAAAACACGAAAAGACATGGAGGAATCTTAAATGCATATTGCTTAACAAAAGAAGCCAGTTGAAAAGTCTACACACTTTGATTCCAACTATATGACATTCTGGAAAACGTAAAACTATAACAGACAATAAAAAGATCACTGCTTGCCAGGGGTTCAGGGCTGGGGGGGGTGGGGGGTGAATAGATGGCGTACAAGGAGTTTTAGGGCAGAGAACTTATTTTGTATGCTACTGTAATGGTGGAAACATGACATTATGTATTTGTCAAAACCCAGAGAACTGGGGAAGTGGGTATAGCTCAGTGGTTGAGCACTTGCTTCACATGTACGAGGTCCCGGATTCAATCCCAGGTACCTCCTAAACAAACAAACAAACATACACACACTATAGAACTGTACAACTCAAACAGTAAACCCTAATGTAAACTGTGGACTTCAGTTAATAAAAATGTATCAATATTGGTTTAGCAATTGCAAAAACATATCACATTAATAACTAATGCAAATGTTAATATAGGAGAAACTGTGAGTAGGGGAGAGAAGGGTAATATGGGAACTCTCTGTACTATCTTCAATTTTCTGTAAATCTGAAACTACTCTAAAAAATAAAATTTATTAATTTAAAAAGTAAAACAAAAAAATCATGAAAATTTTTTTTTTTTACCTATTGCTGTTTCTGGCATTGCAAAAAGAGTCTTTTCAGTAGCCACTCGGAATTGCCCATGTACTGAGAGACCAACTCCCTAGAGAAATAAAGCAAACATTTTTATTTAAAAATATTATAACATATTAAAAAGACAAACAAATTCACACACAAGTAAATTTTCTTTTTTCTTTTCTTTTTCTTTTAAAATTATCTTTATATACCACATAATTTCAGAAGAACTTATTGAAGAAAAAATATGTGGAATAGATTTATTCTAGTTAAGAATAACTAGTTCGATCAGGTATCCAATGTTACATTTCATGTCCTACTTCTCCAGTTCCCTCTCATTTCAAAATAGATGTAGCATCATAGAATACTGCCTCTTTCCAGAACCACTGAGAGATGCTTGTTAATAGAACCAATAATTTAAAAAAATTAAAAAACATCTCACACAACCAGGCTAGTCTAGCAAATTCTAGCACTTTTGAATAGACTACGAATATATTTTAATTATTCATATATTTCATCAAATAAAATTAGGAACATCATTTTTCTCAGATATAACGTTTAATAGAGCCAATGATATAACACCTAAAGTTGCTTACTAATCTTAAGTTTTGGAAGATAACATTTAGTTGAAAGTCTATCTCTGACTTCCTGAATGTCACTGAGAAGGGCAAGCATAAACAGTTATCTTTTAAATACCAAAACCGTATTTGAATAAGATGGAATGAGAAGTATGCACCTGATGACAAAGTAAGTTTATGACAGTGCTCACACTGTCATGCATTGTCTATGTTACAGTCTTTTCACATTATTCAAAACTTCTATTTGCTCTTATTCATTTTTCTCATTCTTAATCCTTCTTTTTAATCAGTGCACACTATCTTTGTTATCATAGTTGAGTTAAAACATGTAAAGTATTTGGAACAATGCCTGGTACTTAATAAGAGTTCTTTAAGTGTTGGCTAAATAGAAAGAGCTTCATTTCTATCTGAGTCTGATTCTTCCAGTTTTTCATTACAATTTCTAAACTCTTTCAAGTGTTTTTAGACTGAGTCCAGCCATTTAAAAGTTCTTAAAAATTCTAAATCTTTGGCTATGAAAATATTCAGAAACACAGGCAATTTCCCATAAATTTTATATACTGTATGCTAAGCTTAAATTTTAAGAGGGTATATAAAAAACATGGAAATGAGTAAAATTTTCAGGTACTACCTACATCAACATTTATAAATTAAAGCTACAATGTTAGATACTCTCTATATAGGTAAATATGATTATGTTTTAGGTATTCTATTAGGACACAGTCAACTGAAAATATTAACCAAAGTAGACTGTATATACTTCAAGACTACATGAAATCTTACAAATTTTCATAAAAATAAAACATTACTAGTTATATTAATAATTCCTTTTATTATTTAAGAGCCCTTGCCTCACATTCTACTCACCACTTTCAGTTTATCATATTGGAAACCAAAAGCTATTAATGTTCAGGAATGTTTTGCTAAAATAGAGGTTTTTAGTATATTAGCAGTTTTCAGACTATGTTTTATTGAGCCCTAGGGTTCAGAAGAACTGCCTTAGTCTGGGGATACCCAGCAGATAGATCTCCAGGCCTCAATGACTGACTCTGCTTCAATCAGAACTCCTCTGGTTATTGCCCCCTCCCTTTTTAATTAACTTTGAATTCCCTAAACAGCATATGACTTTCTCCTCCTTTATTAAACATTTACATATAAGAGTAAAGTCTTCTCTGACCACAGCCTCCAATGATCTCGTCTCTACCTCCCCAGAGACACACAATTATTATCAATTTATAGTATGTAACCCTTTAGATTGTTTCCCTATGTATCTCTAATATATATTTGAACAAATGTGTATATTTATCTGCGTATTACATACACACATACAATATCCAAACTCTATTCCATGGCCTACCAAGGCCTAAGTAATGTGGACCCAGCCTATCTCTCTGACTTTCTCTCCCACCATTCTTCCCCATGCTCATTCCACCAGTCACAGGACCTTGTGCCATTCCTCTGAAACTTTAAACCTTTACAATTTCAATTAGTTACATAATTTTAAAATGAGAAAGACATACTAGAGATGGTCCCTGCCCTTTCTCTAAGGGAATCTGTCCTGCCCAGAGACTTTGCCCATCCCCCAGCAGACTGAATCAGGGATGGGCTTTGGACCCAAGCACCAAATTGAGGCTGACCAGAAACCTAAGGCCTGGGGAGCAAAGGGGGAAAAAGTGAACTAAACAGGAGTCTCATTCTTAGGTGTTTAGACTAAAACACAGTAGAAGCTGTTAGTTGATGAGGCAATTAAGTTTAAAGTTCATGTGAAATTTCAACTGAAGAGACCATGACAGTCAAGTGAAAGTAAAAATTATGTGAGATTGGGACCAAAAAAATGAGAAGGATGGAACCTGTACAACACAGAGAACAAAGCAAACATACAAAAAGAAGCAGAGATAGATGAAGAGAGAAAAAACATACACACACTTAAACCTGGATACCTGCAGTCCAATTTTCAAGAAGACCAGCTACACCACGGTTTTTGTCTTTGGATTCCTATTTGAATCCTGCACTTGTCATAACATTTCTAAACTTGTAACTTGTGTTTTCCTTTTATCAAATCATTCTAAGGATTTATCAGTTTTATTAGTCTATAAAGACAATCTTTGCCTTTGGTGATCTTCTCTACTTGTATATAGTTTGCAAATCATTTATTTCTACTCTAATAATTCCATTATGATGTCATACAAGGTATACTGCTTAAGTTACAAACATTTGGATTTTTCTGGTTATCATACTATCACTGATTACTAGCTTAATTCCACTGGAGCCCAAGAACACATTCTATAAGACTAATCCTTTGAAATATGTTGAGACTAATTCTATGGTCAACTTTGGTAAATGTTCCATATACACATGAAATGAACATGAATTTGAAGTTATTGAGGCATGCTAATTGTGTCAGGTTTATTAATGTTCAAATCACGTGTTGTAGGTAATATATATGCACATATATTTAGTATGTCTGTTTCATCTGTTACTGAAAGAGATGTGTTAAAAATCATCCCCTATGATTGTGCTTTTATTTCCTTTCATAGGGCTTTCCATTATTTTTGCAAGATGGAACAATTTAAAACACTTGAAAATATTATACCTAATGAGTTATTTCAGATAGGCAGAGGCTGCTCCCAGTTTTAGCACTCATGTCATACTGTATGCTATGGACCTCATTCAATAATTCAGTTCAGTTTAATAATCAAGTTATAAACTGAATTTTAGACAGATACCTTTAAAGTATCTTCCTGCCCTTGATACAACAAAGTGAATTTCAGATTCTGACTCTAGCAATCTTAAGAGGGTAAAAACATGAGTAGAGCTTTGGAAAGACTGAACTAAGCCTTAGCTGCTAGGGGAACAAAAATTGTAATTTAGGGCTTTGATTTGGGCCCCTAAATACTACACCTTAGGAGTTAGATGGCATGTATTTAGAACAGCCCTCATTTGGACTGAAGCCCAGCTTTGAATGCTCCCATTCTAACTGGATGAAGATTTTGGGATTTTACAAGTGCCCTTAATCTAGATGCCTCCCAGAAACAAAAGCATATTGTCCTTGGAGGAAGATATCATCCTAGGGCTCAAATGATTTCTACATTTGTAAAACTCAACTAGAAATAACAGGCACTCAATTAGAAATAACAAATATATGAGAAAAGATCATGTGACTAAAGCCAAGGGGAAACAATACACAATAGAAACAGATTCACAGAGCACACAGTTTTAGATTTGTTATATCTGATCATTTTATAATTATGAAATGTCCTATCTCAAGTAAAAGCCTTTGTCACAAAATTTATCTTGTTTGATATTAAACTAGCTATACCAGCTTTCTTACAATTGGTGTTGATATGGTGTCTTTTTCTATCTTTTTTTTACTTTTAACCCTCGGTGCCTCACATTTAAGATGTATCAAACACTCAGGCATTCTTTGTGTTTCGCTTGAATCATTTAACAATAATTTTTGCATTACTCTGATAACATTGTGCAAATTAAGATGAATTTGATCCAATTTTAATCTGCTATAAAGAATGCTAATATGGACAGCATAAATAACTAAACAAAAATGGAACAAGTACATAAATTTACTCATATTCTGTCACCATAAGAATGAACATACTTATTTTAAATTTTGGCATACCCAAGGGCAAAATTTAGACCATCTGAGATTTATTTTATTAAGAGACATAACTAGATAAGTTTTCAGATTTTCAATAGGGGGAAAAGCTGGCATAGCTCTATTTAAGGCTTTTAAATAAAATCTAAATAAAATAAAAAGGACAATTAAATCTTTCAAAAATGCAAATATGCTAATCAGTAATTAGAAATAAGCATTCACTTCTATTATTTCCAGATATTACTTTGTAAATAAAAAATAATTAATAGTTTATAAGGGTATTTAAATTAAGATATAATCAACACTAATTTACATTAATGGCAAGATTAATCAGAAGAGATGTAATATATATGACTCACACAAACACACACATGTGGAACAATTCAATTTGGTGCTTGAAAAATAAATGTTCCAAAGTAAACTGAGCAGACATCCACAGTTAAGAAAACAACAAACTCAGAAAGGCACACAATGGGTGATGTGACTGAAGCTTGCACAAAGAGCCATGGATTTAAATTCTAATCAGAGAGAATGAGTAAGCTCCTGCCCAGAATGAGCACTGTATCACAGAATATGAGGTTATGTGAGAACCTTCTCACCATTTTTCAGGATTATAAATGATGCTCTGAACTAGGTGTGATTTTTGTTAGAAATTCATATATATTTTTCATCACTCTTCATTTCCCTATGATAAAGTTAGTAACATAACCATAAAATAAATTTCATAATGTATCCCAGGGACCACATGCATTAGATTGGAGGTTAGATAAGCAGGCTCCACAGTAAAAACAAAAACATTTTTTGTTTCTCACATTATGCTAATATAGTAAAAGGCTAATGTTGCATATTAATGTATATTAATATATTGATTATATTACATTTTACTGTATTCTAATAGACTAAGATACAGATATCAAAACCAACAAAATTTTTTTACCCTGCAATTGGATGTGTATAAATCATGTTAATTTTGGATGAAAATGATGTTTAACAGAATTGAAGGAAAATATTTAATTTAATTATGTATTAATAATCTACCATTCTTGGAGGTGTAGTTTTACTGTAAATAAAAAACCCAAAAAGTAGAAATATGAATCCCAGTACAACGTCATACTTTAAAACATCAATTTAAAATAACTCTTAGTTCAATTGTAACGAATGTACTATACTAATGAAAGAAGTTGTTAATGTGGGGAAAAGTGGGAGCTGTGGGGAGTGGGGCATACAGGAATCCTTTATATTTTTATATTTTTTAGGTAACATTTTATGTAATCTAAGTATCTTTTAGAAAAAATAAAAAATATATTCAAAATAAATAAATAAAATAATTCTTAGAAATACACACACACACCCCTTCTAGGTGCAAATTCAAGGTTTTTTACCACTATGAGTACATTCCCCCAATACAGGCATATTTATTTATAAACTACACATGTCACCAGACTAATATATTTATATGTTTATATATTTAATAGAAGTTTAAAAGTAGATTTTTTAAATATAAGTTCTAAGAAACATGGACTTATACTTTATTTATTTATTTATTTTAAGGTACTGGGGGCCGGAGATTGAACCCAGGACCTCGTATGTAGGAAGCTGGCACTCAACCACTGAGCCACTTCAGCTTCCCTGAGTTGGTTTTATCGTTTGTTTTGCTTGTTGTCTGTTACTGTTTTTTCAGGAGGCACCAGGAACCAAACCTGAGACTCCCATGTGAGAGGTGGGTGCTCAATTGTTTGAGCCACATCTGCTCCCAGCCTTATATCTTATACTCAAACAAGGATTATTATAATAGGAGTGGTTTTAATTAACCTCTGATTTACCAAGGATTTCCATTAATAGTGTAAAATATATTAATTACCGATGTCCACAGTATCCTGAAAGTTTCTCTCAGGGTATTCTCTGATACACCTGCATACTTCTCCTCTCTGACCTGCTGAGTTATGGGCTTAAACAAAAGTCAGTTGTATTTATTCCCAATCTGTTTATGCCAGCTGCCTTGTTACTGTAATTATGTAATTTAAATAAAATTCCATATGTAAACTGATATGAGTATAGAAATAAGTGCTGTTTCTATGAAAACCAGGTTGAATACTTCGGAAAAACATGAAAAAGCTAAGTCACTAAAAAAATTTCATATAGGGTGTAGCCGTTTGGCAATTTGATGTAATTATGAATTCCAGAAATATAATTGGATCATGCTTGTAAACTGATCTGTTAATCTGGGCATGATTAAGTTATGATTAGGGCATTGACTGGGCCACGTCAGTAGGGCGTTGAGCCCCATCCCTTGGTGGTTGGGGAATCAAATATAAAAGGCATGGCAAAGAACAGAGTTGAAGCAGGTTCTGAGTAGCAGTTCTTAAGGGAAGTTTTGATATTGGAGAGAAGGCCACAGGAGAAGAGAAGCAAGCCGTTTGCCTGATCGTCTACCGCTGACCTTGTGGAGGAACCAGAAGAGGTAAGCCTGGAGAGAAACGCAGCCCCAGGAAGAGAGGAACCCAAGAAGCCTGAACCCTGGCAAACATGGGCAGCTGTCTTGCTCCAACACGTGGCAATGGACTTTGGTGAGAGAAGAAACTTAACGCTTTATGGCCTGGTATCTATGGACTTCTACCCCAAATAAAGTCTTTATAAAGACCAACCCATTTTTGGTATTTCACATTAGCACCCCCCTTTGGCTGACTAATACATAGGGCTAAGGGAGCAATTATTAAAAGTGACCTTAAAACACAGTTATTTAACTGTACACACCCAGTGGGATATATCCTGCACATAAAACCTTTTCAGCAATCATATTGCTAGTAATAATATTGGTATTGTTATTCTGAAGCTATTAAATATAGTAGGATAAAGCAAATATGTAGCAATTGTAATGTCATTAAACACACACCCACAAGATTTTCAACATAAGAAAGATATAAATACCAAAGTAAAACCTAAATTTGAATAGGAAATACTGAATAGGAATAGGAAACAGGATCTATTTTCTCTTAAAAATAAAAATACTTATTCTTAGTTCTCCTCATTGAAAAGGCCCAGAAACAATTACCAACCTACTATACCTAGAGTAACTACTAAAAAGGAAACAGAGCTACTTTGGGAAAATAACTGATTGTAAGTACTGGAACTGAAATGTACAAGATGAACCTGGAACCTATCCTTTACTACAAAGCAAGGAAATTATCAAATATTTCTGAGGTACAGGAGGTAGCTTGAGGGCTTCCATAACAAGTTCACTCTTCCAGTTTGCTATCTTCTGGGCCCTTTTATAGGCTCATTGTTTTTGCCCCTGGATAGTAAACACTGATGTTTCTTAGGATTCCATCTTGGATTTGTTTTTGTCATCTTTCTATACATTTCCTTACATAATCTTTTTTACTGTGAGCTTTTCAATACAAGGTATCTTTGATGTAACATAATGAGTTCCTGAAAAAAAAATGAGTTCTACAAAACTGGACAGAGCTTAGAGAAAAAATAGAGTTGGGGCAGTCTGCTCAAAATCTATGCAACTTAGTGATCTGAGTGCTAATAAAACTATTATTGGTCCTAGGGAGCTGATTTAGACCAGCTGGTCAGGAAGCGCAACATGAAGAAAGACTGCCAGAGCAACAGATATTAAAAATGCACAAAACTAGTATGGAAAGAATGGCAGTGCTTTAATTAGAACAGGATTGGCAGGAGCTGAGACAATACAGATGAAGTGCAGCTATGAGCCAGTGAGGCAGCCATTAAACACCTCATATGCCAAGAGCTGGGGAGTCACCTTATGGTGGAGGGCACCCCAGAATCAGGTATGTTTATTTTTTAATTTTCTTCAAATACAAACAAAAGAATTCCTATTTGCAGTACAGCAACTCAGCTAAACACTTTTTTTCCTTTCTAGCTGAAGATCAGATATTTATTTCCACTATTTTACTTCTAGTGGTGGTTTGAAGTTCTATGTACCCTAAAAAAGTGGAAAAGTTAATCCATCCATGTGGGTGTGGATGCATTTTAAGTAGATCCTCTTTTGGTGAGTAGAATCTTAAGTTAAGATGTGACCCACCTCATTCAGGGTGGGTCTTAATCCTCTTACTGGAGTCCTTTATAAGAGAATGAAATTCAGACAGAGAGAGAAAGCCACAGAACCAAGTAGCTGGAAGCAACAAAACCCAGAAGAAAGGGAGAGACTAGTAGACACCACCATGGGCCTTGACATGTGACAAAGGAGTCCAGAATTCCTCGCAGCTGGTCTTTAAGAAGAAGGTATCATCTTGATGATGCTTTAGTTTGGACATTTTCATGGCCTAAGACCTGTAAGCTTGTAAGCTAATAAATTCCCTTGTAAAAGCCAACCCATTTCTGGTACATTGCTGTCAGCAGCCTAGCAAACTAGAACACATTTTGGTACCAGGAAAGTGGGGTGCTGCTATTGCAAATAGCAAAAAAAAAAAATTTTTTTTTTAAAAAGGCTTTTTAACTGGGTAAATCAGTAGGGGTGAGAAGAATTGTAAGTTGCTTGATAGAAAAGCCTAGATTGCTTTGAAGAGACTGTTGGTAGAAATATGGACAGTAAAAGTATTCCAATGAGGCCTTAGAAAGGATGCATGTGTCAATGCAAACTTGAAGAAAGGCAATCCTTGTTTTAAAGTGGCAGAGAACTTGGCAAAATTGAGTCCTGATGTCAGATGGAAGGCAGAATTTGAAAGTGACGAGCTTGGATATTTAGCTGAGATTTCCACACTAAATGTGGAAAGTTGCAGCCTGATTTCTCTTTGCAGATTATAGTAAAATTCAAGAGGAGAGGATTAAGCTGAGAACTCCTGGGCACAAAGAAACCAGAAACTGATGGTTTGGAAAATTCTGAGCTTCCAGAAAATGAGTCCCAAAAGAACAATGCTCCATGTGAGGATTTAACTGAACATGGAATCAGTCAGCCATTTCAGTGCAAGTCAAGATTGGAAAGGCAGTTATCCAGGAAGGATCCGTGGAAAGTCCTACTGTCTAATGGTTTGGATCCCTGTTTCCTACATGTGAAACCTACAAGTTTTTTGCAATATATGTATGAACGGAACCACTGCCAGCCTGGACTAAAAGGGGCAGAAAAGGGAGAGGTTGAAGGAAAAATGACTTCAAAGGCAGAATCAGGGAAGCTGAGGTCTAGACTAAAAACATCTTCTTGGGCCAAGAAAGGGACCCCACCCATGTATGCAGAAAGTATGCCCCAAAGCTTGGAGAGGGCAGGCCTTCTGCCCCATTGGTCAGGAAGAGTGCAGCTGCTCCAGGCTTCAGAGAGGATGGGGCACATTCCCAAGAGATTGGGAAGAGTTTGGCCACCACCGCACTGTGCTAAGGGAGTTTAGCCTGTGCCTCAGAGATTGGTGAGAGTCTGGCCATCACCCCAGTGTTCTCAGGGCAGGGGGCCTCAAGTTCAGACACCACACAGATGCTTGATGAGGGTGAAGTTGAGAACATAGCCATTAGGCAAGCCCTTGGAAAGGGTGGTTCTGCCACTCCATTGGGCCCGTAGGAGAAGAAACCATCATTCTATTGATGACTCTCAGACTCTGAAATCTAATAGAGTATGCCCTGCAGTTTTCAAAACTGTTTGGGACCCAAGACTCCTCTTTTCACTCCAATTTCTCCCTATGGTAATGAGAAGATTTATCCTATGACTGTCCCTCCATTGTACACTAGAAGCAGATAACTTGTTCTCTAAATTTCACAGGTCCTCAGCTGGAGGCAAAGTGTGCCCCAGGACAGGCCACACCTGTAACTGATTTTGATGAGACTTTGTACTAAATATCATTTCTGAAATGACTTAAGGCTTTTGGGATATTGTATGCAAAGCCCATACAATATCCACTCCATATCCATACTTTGCATATGGAAAGAACATCTCTTTTTGGGGTCCTGGGAGTGGAGTGTGATAGTTTAAAGCTGTATGGTCCCCAGAAAAGTAATCTCTAAAGTTAATCCATACCTGTGAGTGTGGATCCATTGTAAATGGGATCTTTTGGTGAGTAAGGATCTTAAGTTAAGATGTGACCCACCTCATTCAGGGTGGGTCTTAATCCTCTTAGTCCTTTATAAGAGAATGAAATTCAGACAAAGAGAAAGCCACTGAACCAAGTAGCTGGAAGCAACAAAACCCAGAAGAGAAGGGAGAGACCATCTGTATTAGTCAGGGTTTTCTAGGGAAACACAACCTACAGAAGATATCTGTAAATAGTATGAGATTTTATAAAATTCTCTCACATGACCGTGAGGATGCACAAGTCCAAATTCCGCAGGACAGCCTGCAAACTAGGGGCTCCAATGAAGGTCCTTTATGAGTTTCCAGGAGACGCTGACTGTCTGAAGTAGAGATGGGAATTCTCTCTCTGAATGTTGAAATCACTTCCCCTTTTAAAGCCTTCAACTGATTGGATGAGACATCATGCATTGCTAATGGCAATCTCCTCAGTTGACTGTAGATGTAACCAGCCATGTATGCGATCAACTCACTGATGATTAAAGTCCATGAAATGCCCTTGTATTACAGTTAGCCCAGTGCTTGCTTGACCAAACAACTGGGCACCATTACCTAGCCAAGTTGACACATTAGTCTCCATCACAGTCCACCCCTTGTCAACTTGGCAGCCATACAAATCACCTTAAACCATACTTAGTCTCTAAGTAAAAACAATATTCTACTGTCCTGTATACAACTGGAAACGCACTAATTCCCTCCAGAATAGGGTGCAAGTCCTTGGGTAATA
The DNA here is from genome assembly GCA_029593785.1 of Cabassous unicinctus. Lineage (NCBI taxonomy): Eukaryota > Metazoa > Chordata > Mammalia > Cingulata > Chlamyphoridae > Cabassous > Cabassous unicinctus. The sequence continues at coordinate 19,698 of JAQZBX010028724.1, forward strand.
TTCACTCTGAAACTTGATATATTTAAATACTATGACATGAAACTAATACAATTATGTCATATGATAAGGGAAAAGGTTAGGGAAAGAAAAAAAAAGATCCGTTTTATGAACATATACAAACATACTCTGAACAAAACAAGGAAGACATATTCATGACCAATACAGTCCTCATTTCTGTAACTGGTCATGTGGTCAAATTTCATATTCATCACTACCTTCTTCCACTACCCATTCCATATTCCCTTTACCCTTAGCAAGCTCCTCAGCTGGCCGCGATTCTTTGCCTGATGGGATGAACCAAATCTTCATTCCTGAAGATTCTGGGCCATTGTTAGTCCTACATGGATTGGGTTGTTGCAGTTTTCTGTTGACTTTAATCATAGAGCATAGTAGTACTAAGAGACACTATAGGGGATCTCCTGTATTCCAGGCAAACTCTTCTTTATCTCCATTATGTAGATACAGTCTTATTTCTCCTTGATAGTCAGAGTCAATCACTCCAGCCAGTAGAGTAATTCACTTCCTTGCATGTTGATTCAGAAGCATAAGGAGCCCAAGGTGGCCAGGTGGCAGCCTTAACTTCCAGTTCAATGGAATTGTTGTTGTATTTCCTGGTGGAAGCACTCCTCCTTTTGGAACTAAGATGTGTATACCAGCAGAGCTTAGGTTGCAGAAACAGGAAGCAAAAACCAATATGACTTCTGCTTATTCTATCATTTCCCTATTTACCAATCATATATGAACTAATTCAAGTTACAGAAGCATGCACAGTAGAGCATACTGTACCTACATGAGTCCCAAACTTTACTTCTTGCCCAAGCAGCAACCTGAGTTTCAGACCTGCATAGCCAATCTCAAACAAAAACTCCCACGTGGCTAGCTCATAGGCATTCTCCTACTTTCAAGTCCAAAATTAAACTCCTCTTCCTTCCCCCTCCCTAACTCACCTCCCAAGCACTCCTCCTCCCAAATGTTAGTTAACAGTACCACCATTCATTCCATTGTCCAAACTAAAAACCTGGAAGTCATCCTTGCCTCCTCCTTCTCTTCATCCCTCATATCCAATCCATCATCAAATCCCAAGCCCCTTCTAAATCTCTCTTAAATCTAATTTCCTGTCCCTTGGATACCTACTCTACTTCAAATCACAATCATCTCTCACCTAGATGCCTGTAATAGCTTCCTAACTAATCTCCTTAACCCCTATCCTAGCCTCCTCCAAACATAAAAGAACTTTCTTTCAAAAATGCAAATTAGTTCAAGTCACTGCCCCAGCTAAAAGCATTTCCATATTGATCTCAGGGTAAACTAACATGTCTTACATAAGGGAAGTAATCTGGCTTCTTGCTTACCTCTCTGACCTCAGAATTTACCACTCTCCTTCATACTCCAAAATCTAGGCACACTGAACTTTCCCAAATAGGCATTCTCTTTCTCATCTCATTTTTACATGTTATTTCTTCTAATTCATACACTGATGTTTTTACACTGCATCAATCTCTCACACACTTGCACCAACCCTTTCCCATTTCTACCCCGGCCCCAAACTTTTCCCTCTGGCTAAATTTCCCTTCATTAAGTATCAGCTTAGACATAACTCCCTCCAGGATGCTTTGCCTATACCACCCCCATCACTAATCTACTCACATATAAATGGTTGAGGATGGCTTCCTTTTAGGTATCTCCAAACCACCCTGTACCTGCCTCTCTAGACAGTATGTTCCATGAGGAATGAAAGCCTTGTTCACTATTTTATCCCAGAGCCTAGCCAGTATTTAGCACATTGCTGGCATCAGTAAGTTTTGCTGTTCAAATGAAATAATGTGAATAATCTCAAATAATGGTTAAAAAAAAAAAAATGAACCTCTAGTTAGTCTCAAACCTCTTATGTCCATATAGCCTTAGGGGAATGAGCTCATCTTATGAAGGCAAGAGGTGCTCTCTCCCCCTTTCTTCTCAGTGAAATAGCTTGCCACCTCAGTAAGGAACAGAGCCCTCTAGAGTAGACACAAATCATGAAGGGGGAGGTGATGGAGACAGGGAGAAAATGGCACAAAGAGGGGGACGTAAACCTAGGGTGCTTTCATTTGAAAACAAACAAAATGAACAAAAAAAGCCTGACCAATATAACCAACAGGAAATGGCCAAAGGAAAAGGAAAAGGGCTTCCTATACATCTGAGAATCCACAAATCTGGGAAAGTTGCCAAGAATAGCCATATTCCTAGAAAGTCAAAGTTCTAGTTCCCAGAACTCAATACCTTAAAGTAGGAGGGGGGAAAAAGGCAGTGAGGCCAACCAGTTCCAAGTGATAAGGAAATAAAAGCTCTCCCCAATTCTATTCTTAGATATCCCCAGGCTAAAAGGTAACGGGGAGGGGAGCAGATGAGGCTCAAGCAGTTGAGCACCCACCTCCCACATGGGAGGTCCCAGGTTCGGTTCCCTGTGCCTCCTGAAAAAAACAAAAACAAACAAAAAACAAAACAAATGAAAAAACCAACTCAGGGAAGCCTATGTGGCTCAGTTGTTGAGAGCCGGCTTCCCACATATAAGGTCCTGGGTTCAATCCCTGGACCCTGGTAACTCAAAAAAAAAAAAAAGTTAATGGGGAAATAGGGAAATGGGAAGGCATAGAATAAAGGGTTCTATCTATTATGACAGACAAAGAATGAGAAAAATAAACAATCTACCTAAGGTACACTGCCAAGCAGTATAGGAACAGCTGTTAGAGATAATCCAGTGCATCTTTGAAAAATTAATTTAACCAAATGCTTACCTAGAAAAGAGACTCACGAAGAAACTAAAAAACCCTAAAAACTTACTGTATTAGTCAGCCAAAGGGGTGCTAATGTGAAATGCCAAAAATGGGTTGGTCTTTATAAAGGGTATTTATTTGGGGTAAAGGTCCACAGTTACCAGGCCATAAAGCGTAAGTTTCCTCTCTCACCAAAGTCCATTGCCACGTGTTGGAGCAAGACAGCTGCGACGTTTGCCAGGGTTCAGGCTTCTTGGGTTCCTCTCTTCCCGGGGCTGCGTTTCTCTCCAGGCTTAGCTCCTCTGTTTCCTCCACAAGGTCAGCTGTAGACGATCAGGCGAACGGCTCACTTCTCTTCTCCTGGGGCCTTCTCTCCAACATCAAACTCCAACATCAAAACGGCTACTCAAAAACTGCTGCAACTCTGTTCTTTGTGATGCCTTTTATATTTTCTTCCCCCAGCCACCAAGGGGTGGGGCTCAACGCTCTATGCCCTAATCATAACTTAATCATGCCCAGATTAACAGATTACTTTACAAGCATGATCCAATCATATTTTTTTAATTCATAATTACTTGAAATTGTCCAAAGGCTACACTTACTTTTAGAAATTCTACAAATGAAAGCCATACTAACTGTCCCCTAATAAGATGGAAAGAAATCTAACTAGAGCATCCCAGTAGGGAGAAAAGAAAAGAAGAAGAAAAAAGTACCCCACTCTACCTTGAAAAAGATGATATCCATACTTGGAGAAAGTTTAATAGTAAACACAGTAAAAAATGAATGCATATAAGAACATACTCCTATACACTTAGAAATCCAAGGGAAATTTTTTCTCCTGGCTGCTCCTGTTATGTTACTAATCTTTCAGTCTTGAAGGCGGTTCTTCCCATGTTCTTCTAACTCCTTCTTTGTCTAATTACTTTTCCTCTCTTAACACATCTTATTACTTTCTCTGTGAGACAAGTTTACCTGCCAATATAGTCCTTTTATTTCTACTTCCCAGTGCAATTGCACTTCAGCTCCTGTCTTTAGTATCTGACTAGTCTTCCTTTATCTTTTCACTTCAAGTTTGGCTTCATCACGTTTGAGACTGGTTGTTTCCACCCTCAACTGCCCAGAGACAAATAAAAACCACAAAGCTCAATTTGTGTATGTTTTATTTTTTATGTCTAAAATCAGGTCACTTTGATCTAGAGGGATAGGCTTAGCAATAAGACTAACAGCAGAAGTTCCCATTCACCAAAGGGTGATCATTCTAAAATCATTCTCTCTTTTTCTATATAGCTAAGCTACTCATTTCATCCTTGAAGTTGAAGGGAATACAACTGAAAAATTGTGTGCAGGAGTAAATAAACAGATCAATTTCTTAACACAGTCCTTGCCACCTTTATTGTATGAAAAAAAAGAACATTCTTTTGTTGTTAGATTACATCCATTACAATGGAAGTTTCAAGCATAGACAACTGAAATGGCAAAATGTGAACTTAGAATCTTTTCCAGGCTTAATGTCTTCATATTTAATCTTTTGAAAGCTTCTTGACTAGTTTTCTCATTTAAAATTGGCATGGCCCATCTCTCTGCACTTTTATACAATGAAGAATCATCAAAAATTTTTATAATGATAAAAAGAAATCTAGGCATTTTAAATGACATGGAGGGTGGGAAGACATGAACCAAAGTATGCTAATTCAAAAGTTTCTTTAAAATTCTTCTTTAAATTAGGTAATAAAATTATTTAATTTCTTCTTTCATAAGCTTCAGGCTCCATTAAGGGATTAGATGCTGATAAGAAAAACCTAGCACTTTAATATAATAAAAATAATTAATATGTCATCTATTCAGTTGTCACTAACAGCTGCAAAAACAGAATACCTTTTAAAACTACAAAAAGAAGAACGTATTATTACCTTTTGCTGTTATAAGGTCTCATACACCTTTGCAATGTATTAACAAAATTCAATCTTTGAGGACTGTTACTTCTATTCAAATAAGAAAAGGACATATCTCAATGTCCATTAATCAGTGGCTAAACTTAATGCTCAGTAACTCCCATTTGATTGGACTATAGTCAACTTTCCATGTGGCTGTTTTTTGTCTTCCAGCAAAACTTATCATATTATATATGATAAGTGTTTCTATTCCATACCAATTCCCACTTCTTCTCTATTCATTGGAATATATTCCTTCTAAAATATGCTTTAGAACATTTAAGTTACCATTTATTGGTTGCAAAGTCCTTCTGCTAGCAGCATCTTAAAAGGCATGCTACATGACACACATTGAGAAACACAAGAAACAATACCATATTGCAATCATATTCTGGATTGGCTTACTGTTTCTCTTGTAAAATAAAAAGAGGAAGAGGAGGTAAAGAGAGAAGAGAGAAACTTAAAAGTTCTTCAAGTTCAATTCAGTTGGGGATGGAAATAGCAGTGGCTCTACATGCATGGAATAAAAATTTAGGGATCTTTTTCTATTCTATATCTAAAATTAATTTTATTATTTAAAGCAAATTTGCTTTTCTCTTATATATTAGCTTAAGAATTTGTGGCCTCAAATGTTTAAAATAAAGAGGAAGGAAAATTAAAAATTGGACTCCCTAGCCAATAGACTGAACTAGTCCTTCAAATTTCTATTCATACAAAAACTATGTAAATCTTTCAGAAACACTGGGATGGCATAATTTGACATAATTTTGATTAAGCAGAAAGCCACTCAGTAATGTTCATTTTTATTTTACTGTATACCAAAATATTGAGTAAACATTTGAATTTCCCTAACATACACATAATGTAATATTATTTGGCCATAAGAAGGAATGAAGCTCTGAGACATGCTGCAATGTGGAAGAACCTTGAAAACATTATGCTGAGTGAAATAAGCAAGGTATATTAGGACATATATTGTTTGATGTCATTTATGTGAGATATCAAGAAAAAGCAAATTCATAGCTAAAGAAAGTAGATTAGAGGTTACCAGAATGGAGAGAAGGGGGAAGAATTTTTGCTTAGTGGATATAGAGTGTTTATAAATAATTTTTTTAAAATTAGGATATAACAATTAAGAAAAAAATATTCTTTTGGAAAAAAAAATATTCTTTTGGGCTAAGATAGTCTAAAACTACTATAAGCAAATATATCCAAATCTGCAATGATCCAAAATCCTTACATGATTTTGTTTCTAGTTATACAAAATAGCTACTGCTCTACTATATTACATTCATCACCTCATTTCTGCTTAATAAATTTGTAATACAAGTCACAAATCAAATGTGAAAGTTAAACTGTCTACTTACTCCACCCATTATAATTCCATGAATAAGGGCAACGTATGGTTTCTGACAGGAATCTAAAAGAAACAGAGCTGAAATTAGTTATGAGGTTTAAAATACATTCACTTTTTACCAAAAATCACAGGTTACATGACTTCTGGGCATTTTCCTTAGGAAACATTTGCATTATATGTCAAAGTAGACTAAATGGACAGTTAGTAAAGTGTTATTTATAATGTCAGTCCACACACTATCCCATCTTCTATCCATTATCATTTGCGACCCAATACTCGAATTTGAAGCACAAGAAAACCTTGTATAACTTGGCTAATGAGAAATAGAATTTGTCTTATAGGTCATCAATGTTTATATATACAATTGTATTTTAAAGAACAAAATCTGCTTTCTATACATCTAAAGAAATACCTGGATACAGAGAAAACGATAGCACACAAGAAAAACATGGACTAGGCATTAGAAGACACAGATCCTAGTCTCAGCTTTATCATTAATTGGCAAATCTGATAGATCACAATGTGAATTACATATATGAGTCATAAATGATATACATGATATATAATGAGTTTCCTCATTTATAAAATGAGACTTTAGATAACCTTAAAAGTCCCCTCCAGTTCAAAAATTCTGTTAATTATACAAACTTAAACTTCTTTCCCTTCCCTTTTTTGTTTTCCTTTGAGATGGGCAGTTGGCCAAAACATCATCAAAATGTAAATTGCTGAGTTTCTAATATTACCTCCTTGGCAGAGGTCAATATAACTGCAGAGTTTTGATTCATCTAGCAGTTTTGTAAATATTCTCAATTAGCTAAATTTAGCCACCAAAGCATAACTCTAATCCCACATTCACAATGACTTCTATTGGTCTCAAGTTTGACATGTAGTTCCCTAGAAATTCTCTATTGGGATAGAGACATATCCATGCACATGCACCACCCACCCACCCATATTTCATTTCAGCTATAAATACATATATTTCAGATATAAATTATTACAAAGCTAATTAATACAGAACATGAAGCAAGATGTAGTCAAATTCCTTATTGACTATGTCATTACAAAATATACAAATTATACCTTCAAGACTTTCTCTCTGTATAAACAGTTTTTACCACTTTTCAAACTACTTAGAGGTTTTTTTCCTATCTCCTTTTATTTAGTATAGAACTGTACTATCCAATATGGTAGCCATTAGCCATTTAGATCAAAATAAAATAAAAAATTCAGTTTCTTGGCCACACAAGTCACATTTCAAGTATTCAAGAGCCATACGTGATAGTGGCTATCATATTGGATGGCACACATATGGAGTATTTCCATCATTGCAGAAAATCCTATTGGAAAGTGCTGGTATAGAACATTAGAATGAATAAAACGTTCTAAGTAAATTTGATATGTGGAATTTTAGACTTAAAGAACTGACAGATGTCCATTCAATTTGGCTCACTGAGCTAAAGTGGGAAGTTGCTGCTCCCTTTTCCCCACCCCTACTTCGAAGACATAGAAATGTTAGAAAATGTTTTAGATGTATAGCCAAGTTCAAAGTCAACAAAGGGAAATCCCCAAGTGTCAGAAACAAATAAGTTCAAAGTCAATGCCCAGTAGACGCTAGAGCCAAAAAGGTCAGGGACATGAGTATGTGTGGTATGTTGCAAGAGACATAGGTTAATTCTGGGCCACATATACTGTGCAGTGAGCCTCAGGTTAGGAAGAGCTATTCCATTTGTAAAACAAGAATAGAAAAACTCTATCTGCTGATCTAGGAATTCAATAAGGAAGCCTGCCCCCTGTCTAAGAGAGTAGAAGGAAAAAGAGAAATTAAATGCTCACACACGGGATAGCAACTGCCACCACTATAACTGAACAAAAACTTCTAACAAATTTATAATAGAAGGAACATCCTGAACTTGGTTTAAATATATAAATATATT